>JAYJML010000458.1:0-31984 GCA_035610835.1 Ophiura sarsii
AATGATTGCTGAGAAATATCTCTAAGCTCGTTCTCCACGGATACGGCGAGCCAACTGGATGTCCTTGGGCATAATGGTCACTCGTTTGGCGTGAATGGCACACAAGTTGGTGTCTTCAAAGAGTCCCACTAGATATGCTTCGCTGGCTTCTTGAAGGGCTAGAATGGCCGAGCTCTGGAAACGTAGCTCTGTCTTGAAATCTTGGGCAATCTCTCGAACTAAGCGTTGAAACGGCAGTTTGCGGATGAGAAGTTCAGTACTCTTCTGGTAGCGTCTGATCTCTCTAAGTGCAACGGTACCTGGACGGTAACGATGAGGTTTCTTCACACCGCCAGTAGCCGGTGCAGATTTACGCGCAGCTTTGGTAGCCAACTGCTTTCTTGGCGCCTTCCACCGGTACTTTTACGTGCAGTTTGCTTGGTTCGAGCCATTTCAATTTGTTTAGAGAGCAAACGTGACGATATACTAAACAGAATGAACTTTAATGCTTCGGCCAAGGACTGCTGTCCTTCTTATATAGACACACGGAGGATCCTGCCGGAATTCACGCGCACCAATCACATCACTGGACGAAATCACTGGAAGGAAGCCCTCTCCGTCAGCTAGTATTTTTCACCGACGTCCGCATGCCATTCTCTGATATATAAGCTGCGGTCATCGCTGTGTATCCATACATTCATTCGCTCGTCGAGTTATATATTAACTACAGTAAGCACACTATACAAGTCTGTTCATCATGTCTGGTCGTGGTAAAGGAGGCAAAGGACTAGGAAAAGGCGGTGCCAAACGACATCGTAAGGTGCTTCGTGATAACATCCAAGGCATTACCAAACCAGCCATCCGTCGCCTGGCGCGCCGGGGTGGTGTTAAGCGTATATCGGGTCTGATATATGAGGAGACGCGGGGAGTCCTGAAAGTATTCCTTGAGAATGTCATCCGTGATGCCGTCACTTATTGCGAACACGCAAAGAGAAAAACTGTCACAGCAATGGACGTCGTCTACGCCTTAAAACGACAGGGACGCACGCTGTACGGTTTTGGCGGCTAAAGTCAAGCAACGCCTATATCAAACGGCTCTTTTCAGAGCCACCATATTTCCCAAAGAGAGAAAAAAAATGCATTCATGTTGCCTAGATATCGTCCTGTTATTCACGTTTTATATTCCCCATAATTCCAATTATTCTGAAGTATTATACTTATACTCACACTTACAATGACTAATTGTCGAGCCCATCCTTTGTAACATGGGTCATAACATTCAAACAACGGTCACGCTTGTTGCTAACGCTGCACTGGTTCGATTCAAAGCGGTATCTTTTCTAATTACTGGAATGACTTCATGTATGCACATTAACATGATACTTATAAACCTGTTAAATGCTGGTGGGTGGTGGTCTTGGATTGCCTGTTTTCTCAATATCAAAGTGGCATCTTTATCACAGAAAACAACAACAACTAACAAGCATACAATCGGGACATAAAATAGCATATTGGTATTTTAAAGGGCTCATTTGTTGGTTTTTTGTTGTTGATATGTTGCAGTGTTTTCCTTATTCAAATACTGCACAATACAATAACAGACACTGTGTGTAAATTCTCTTTTTTGAACATGTGGTGGCTCTGAAAAGAGCCTTTGGATTAACTGCAGACGGTTCATTACTTCTACTTAGAAGTTGTATACTTGGTGACTGCCTTGGTGCCCTCGCTTACTGCGTGTTTGGCTAATTCACCAGGTAGGAGAAGACGAACGGCCGTCTGGATTTCCCGACTGCTGATTGTTGATCTCTTGTTGTATTTGGCCAAACGTGACGATTCACCGGCGATACGCTCAAATATGTCGTTGACGAAACTGTTCATGATGCTCATTGCACGACTCGAGATACCAGTGTCGGGATGGACCTGTTTCAGAACTTTGTAAATGTAGATCCCGTAGCTCTCCTTTCGGCGTCTTCGTCTCTTGCCCGCGCCAGAAGGTCTCGCTGACTTTGCCATACCTGCTTTCTTTGAACCTTTTCCACTTCCTTTAGGAGCCATGGTGAGATATTGTATCAATGCTTCGTGCGTTTCTAAACTTTGACAAGCGGTGATGAGAATGAACGATTGATTGACCACACCGTGCAGTCCTCTCTATTTATAAGGCAGGCACATGCAAATTAGGGATCCTGCGCGATAATACACCAGGCGTGACGGTGCGCGCTCATTGGACCATTGGACCATCGCGGTGCCGTGCCAGGATCCCGCGCTACGGTATATAAATGTATGCGTGCACTCACCGTCACTCTCACTCTCTTGTTCAAAGCAGACAATTGTGATTTCCGTTCGCTCTTCGTTCTTATCATTATAAACATCATGTCAGGTCGTGGTAAAGGTGCAAAGTCAGGCTCCAAGTCTAAGACTCGATCAGCACGAGCCGGACTCCAATTTCCCGTCGGTCGCGTGCACCGTTTTCTTCGCAAAGGCAATTACGCTGCCCGAGTCGGCGCAGGCGCCCCGGTTTACCTCGCAGCCGTAATGGAGTACCTGGCGGCCGAAATCCTTGAATTGGCCGGAAACGCAGCAAGAGACAACAAGAAAAGCAGAATTACTCCTCGACATTTGCAGTTGGCAATCCGGAACGACGAAGAGTTGAATAGGCTTTTAGGTGGCGTCACAATAGCTCAGGGCGGTGTCTTACCCAACATTCAAGCGGTTTTACTCCCAAAGAAGACGGCCAAGACTGCGAAGTAAACTCCATCAAAAACACAACGGCTCTTTTCAGAGCCACCACATATTCCAAAAAGAGAATCTGACAATGTATTATTAAATCAGCTAGTTATTATAGTAATACACGTGCGGTTTCAATGTTAAAATATAAAATTATAAAGATAGGTAGCCTCGCATGATTGAAATATGCCGTTTTCAAGACCGTGTACTGTTGAGAATTTCATGTATTTAGACAGAGACCGTTAGATTTACGGTAAGAGCGCACCCCCCCCCCCAAAAAAAAAAAATAATATAAAGATAGGTGATTGAAATATGCCGTTTTCAAGACCGTGTACTGTTGAGAATTTCATGTATTTAGACAGAGACCGTTAGATTTACGGTAAGAGCGCCCTCCCCCCCAAAAAACCCAGAAAAACAAACAAAAGTCTTTAAAAAAGTTTGAGTTCCCGAAAGGTGTATTGAAATGCAATGCAATATGTAATTTCTTAAACATTTTGAAGTGTTAAGTTGTATCGAATGAAGACGGACCAAAAGGTGCATGTGTCAAGTAGGGCAATGCTGGAATACAATCAAACACTTTTTTGAAGTTAATGTGGCTCCGAAATATTAAAGGGGAAATATTAAAGTATGTACTTGTAGTTTGAAAATCAATTTACATTTAATGACTTGAATCGTGATGTACACTTTTTTTAAAGTTAATGCGGCTCTGAAATAAAAGGGGAAATATTAAAGTATGTACTTGCAGTTTGAAAATCAATTTACATTTAATGACTTGAACCGTGATGCACGCGGCGGTGTAACATGTCTGTATAACGTATGATAGTTGTATTCTATTGTTACATTTGTAAAGGCGGACAATGCTGACATACAATCTCTTTTTTAAAGTTATGGTGGCTCTGAAAAGAGCCGTTTCTTATAAATGATTGCTGAGAAATATCTCTAAGCTCGTTCTCCACGGATACGGCGAGCCAACTGGATGTCCTTGGGCATAATGGTCACTCGTTTGGCGTGAATGGCACACAAGTTGGTGTCTTCAAAGAGTCCCACTAGATATGCTTCGCTGGCTTCTTGAAGGGCTAGAATGGCCGAGCTCTGGAAACGTAGCTCTGTCTTGAAATCTTGGGCAATCTCTCGAACTAAGCGTTGAAACGGCAGTTTGCGGATGAGAAGTTCAGTACTCTTCTGGTAGCGTCTGATCTCTCTAAGTGCAACGGTACCTGGACGGTAACGATGAGGTTTCTTCACACCGCCAGTAGCCGGTGCAGATTTACGCGCAGCTTTGGTAGCCAACTGCTTTCTTGGCGCCTTTCCACCGGTACTTTTACGTGCAGTTTGCTTGGTTCGAGCCATTTCAATTTGTTTAGAGAGCAAACGTGACGATATACTAAACAGAATGAACTTTAATGCTTCGGCCAAGGACTGCTGTCCTTCTTATATAGACACACGGAGGATCCTGCCGGAATTCACGCGCACCAATCACATCACTGGACGAAATCACTGGAAGGAAGCCCTCTCCGTCAGCTAGTATTTTTTCACCGACGTCCGCATGCCATTCTCTGATATATAAGCTGCGGTCATCGCTGTGTATCCATACATTCATTCGCTCGTCGAGTTATATATTAACTACAGTAAGCACACTATACAAGTCTGTTCATCATGTCTGGTCGTGGTAAAGGAGGCAAAGGACTAGGAAAAGGCGGTGCCAAACGACATCGTAAGGTGCTTCGTGATAACATCCAAGGCATTACCAAACCAGCCATCCGTCGCCTGGCGCGCCGGGGTGGTGTTAAGCGTATATCGGGTCTGATATATGAGGAGACGCGGGGAGTCCTGAAAGTATTCCTTGAGAATGTCATCCGTGATGCCGTCACTTATTGCGAACACGCAAAGAGAAAAACTGTCACAGCAATGGACGTCGTCTACGCCTTAAAACGACAGGGACGCACGCTGTACGGTTTTGGCGGCTAAAGTCAAGCAACGCCTATATCAAACGGCTCTTTTCAGAGCCACCATATTTCCCAAAGAGAGAAAAAAAATGCATTCATGTTGCCTAGATATCGTCCTGTTATTCACGTTTTATATTCCCCATAATTCCAATTTATTCTGAAGTATTATACTTATACTCACACTTACAATGACTAATTGTCGAGCCCATCCTTTGTAACATGGGTCATAACATTCAAACAACGGTCACGCTTGTTGCTAACGCTGCACTGGTTCGATTCAAAGCGGTATCTTTTCTAATTACTGGAATGACTTCATGTATGCACATTAACATGATACTTATAAACCTGTTAAATGCTGGTGGGTGGTGGTCTTGGATTGCCTGTTTTCTCAATATCAAAGTGGCATCTTTATCACAGAAAACAACAACAACTAACAAGCATACAATCGGGACATAAAATAGCATATTGGTATTTTAAAGGGCTCATTTGTTGGTTTTTTGTTGTTGATATGTTGCAGTGTTTTCCTTATTCAAATACTGCACAATACAATAACAGACACTGTGTGTAAATTCTCTTTTTTGAACATGTGGTGGCTCTGAAAAGAGCCTTTGGATTAACTGCAGACGGTTCATTACTTCTACTTAGAAGTTGTATACTTGGTGACTGCCTTGGTGCCCTCGCTTACTGCGTGTTTGGCTAATTCACCAGGTAGGAGAAGACGAACGGCCGTCTGGATTTCCCGACTGCTGATTGTTGATCTCTTGTTGTATTTGGCCAAACGTGACGATTCACCGGCGATACGCTCAAATATGTCGTTGACGAAACTGTTCATGATGCTCATTGCACGACTCGAGATACCAGTGTCGGGATGGACCTGTTTCAGAACTTTGTAAATGTAGATCCCGTAGCTCTCCTTTCGGCGTCTTCGTCTCTTGCCCGCGCCAGAAGGTCTCGCTGACTTTGCCATACCTGCTTTCTTTGAACCTTTTCCACTTCCTTTAGGAGCCATGGTGAGATATTGTATCAATGCTTCGTGCGTTTCTAAACTTTGACAAGCGGTGATGAGAATGAACGATTGATTGACCACACCGTGCAGTCCTCTCTATTTATAAGGCAGGCACATGCAAATTAGGGATCCTGCGCGATAATACACCAGGCGTGACGGTGCGCGCTCATTGGACCATTGGACCATCGCGGTGCCGTGCCAGGATCCCGCGCTACGGTATATAAATGTATGCGTGCACTCACCGTCACTCTCACTCTCTTGTTCAAAGCAGACAATTGTGATTTCCGTTCGCTCTTCGTTCTTATCATTATAAACATCATGTCAGGTCGTGGTAAAGGTGCAAAGTCAGGCTCCAAGTCTAAGACTCGATCAGCACGAGCCGGACTCCAATTTCCCGTCGGTCGCGTGCACCGTTTTCTTCGCAAAGGCAATTACGCTGCCCGAGTCGGCGCAGGCGCCCCGGTTTACCTCGCAGCCGTAATGGAGTACCTGGCGGCCGAAATCCTTGAATTGGCCGGAAACGCAGCAAGAGACAACAAGAAAAGCAGAATTACTCCTCGACATTTGCAGTTGGCAATCCGGAACGACGAAGAGTTGAATAGGCTTTTAGGTGGCGTCACAATAGCTCAGGGCGGTGTCTTACCCAACATTCAAGCGGTTTTACTCCAAAGAAGACGGCCAAGACTGCGAAGTAAACTCCATCAAAAACACAACGGCTCTTTTCAGAGCCACCACATATTCCAAAAAGAGAATCTGACAATGTATTATTAAATCAGCTAGTTATTATAGTAATACACGTGCGGTTTCAATGTTAAAATATAAAATTATAAAGATAGGTAGCTCGCATGATTGAAATATGCCGTTTTCAAGACCGTGTACTGTTGAGAATTTCATGTATTTAGACAGAGACCGTTAGATTTACGGTAAGAGCGCACCCCCCCCCCCAAAAAAAAAAATAATATAAAGATAGGTGATTGAAATATGCCGTTTTCAAGACCGTGTACTGTTGAGAATTTCATGTATTTAGACAGAGACCGTTAGATTTACGGTAAGAGCGCCCTCCCCCCCAAAAAACCCAGAAAAACAACAAAAGTCTTTAAAAAAGTTTGAGTTCCCGAAAGGTGTATTGAAATGCAATGCAATATGTAATTTCTTAAACATTTTGAAGTGTTAAGTTGTATCGAATGAAGACGGACCAAAAGGTGCATGTGTCAAGTAGGGCAATGCTGGAATACAATCAAACACTTTTTTGAAGTTAATGTGGCTCCGAAATATTAAAGGGGAAATATTAAAGTATGTACTTGTAGTTTGAAAATCAATTTACATTTAATGACTTGAATCGTGATGTACACTTTTTTTAAAGTTAATGCGGCTCTGAAATAAAAGGGGAAATATTAAAGTATGTACTTGCAGTTTGAAAATCAATTTACATTTAATGACTTGAACCGTGATGCACGCGGCGGTGTAACATGTCTGTATAACGTATGATAGTTGTATTCTATTGTTACATTTGTAAAGGCGGACAATGCTGACATACAATCTCTTTTTTAAAGTTATGGTGGCTCTGAAAAGAGCCGTTTCTTATAAATGATTGCTGAGAAATATCTCTAAGCTCGTTCTCCACGGATACGGCGAGCCAACTGGATGTCCTTGGGCATAATGGTCACTCGTTTGGCGTGAATGGCACACAAGTTGGTGTCTTCAAAGAGTCCCACTAGATATGCTTCGCTGGCTTCTTGAAGGGCTAGAATGGCCGAGCTCTGGAAACGTAGCTCTGTCTTGAAATCTTGGGCAATCTCTCGAACTAAGCGTTGAAACGGCAGTTTGCGGATGAGAAGTTCAGTACTCTTCTGGTAGCGTCTGATCTCTCTAAGTGCAACGGTACCTGGACGGTAACGATGAGGTTTCTTCACACCGCCAGTAGCCGGTGCAGATTTACGCGCAGCTTTGGTAGCCAACTGCTTTCTTGGCGCCTTTCCACCGGTACTTTTACGTGCAGTTTGCTTGGTTCGAGCCATTTCAATTTGTTTAGAGAGCAAACGTGACGATATACTAAACAGAATGAACTTTAATGCTTCGGCCAAGGACTGCTGTCCTTCTTATATAGACACACGGAGGATCCTGCCGGAATTCACGCGCACCAATCACATCACTGGACGAAATCACTGGAAGGAAGCCCTCTCCGTCAGCTAGTATTTTTCACCGACGTCCGCATGCCATTCTCTGATATATAAGCTGCGGTCATCGCTGTGTATCCATACATTCATTCGCTCGTCGAGTTATATATTAACTACAGTAAGCACACTATACAAGTCTGTTCATCATGTCTGGTCGTGGTAAAGGAGGCAAAGGACTAGGAAAAGGCGGTGCCAAACGACATCGTAAGGTGCTTCGTGATAACATCCAAGGCATTACCAAACCAGCCATCCGTCGCCTGGCGCGCCGGGGTGGTGTTAAGCGTATATCGGGTCTGATATATGAGGAGACGCGGGGAGTCCTGAAAGTATTCCTTGAGAATGTCATCCGTGATGCCGTCACTTATTGCGAACACGCAAAGAGAAAAACTGTCACAGCAATGGACGTCGTCTACGCCTTAAAACGACAGGGACGCACGCTGTACGGTTTTGGCGGCTAAAGTCAAGCAACGCCTATATCAAACGGCTCTTTTCAGAGCCACCATATTTCCCAAAGAGAGAAAAAAAATGCATTCATGTTGCCTAGATATCGTCCTGTTATTCACGTTTTATATTCCCCATAATTCCAATTTATTCTGAAGTATTATACTTATACTCACACTTACAATGACTAATTGTCGAGCCCATCCTTTGTAACATGGGTCATAACATTCAAACAACGGTCACGCTTGTTGCTAACGCTGCACTGGTTCGATTCAAAGCGGTATCTTTTCTAATTACTGGAATGACTTCATGTATGCACATTAACATGATACTTATAAACCTGTTAAATGCTGGTGGGTGGTGGTCTTGGATTGCCTGTTTTCTCAATATCAAAGTGGCATCTTTATCACAGAAAACAACAACAACTAACAAGCATACAATCGGGACATAAAATAGCATATTGGTATTTTAAAGGGCTCATTTGTTGGTTTTTTGTTGTTGATATGTTGCAGTGTTTTCCTTATTCAAATACTGCACAATACAATAACAGACACTGTGTGTAAATTCTCTTTTTTGAACATGTGGTGGCTCTGAAAAGAGCCTTTGGATTAACTGCAGACGGTTCATTACTTCTACTTAGAAGTTGTATACTTGGTGACTGCCTTGGTGCCCTCGCTTACTGCGTGTTTGGCTAATTCACCAGGTAGGAGAAGACGAACGGCCGTCTGGATTTCCCGACTGCTGATTGTTGATCTCTTGTTGTATTTGGCCAAACGTGACGATTCACCGGCGATACGCTCAAATATGTCGTTGACGAAACTGTTCATGATGCTCATTGCACGACTCGAGATACCAGTGTCGGGATGGACCTGTTTCAGAACTTTGTAAATGTAGATCCCGTAGCTCTCCTTTCGGCGTCTTCGTCTCTTGCCCGCGCCAGAAGGTCTCGCTGACTTTGCCATACCTGCTTTCTTTGAACCTTTTCCACTTCCTTTAGGAGCCATGGTGAGATATTGTATCAATGCTTCGTGCGTTTCTAAACTTTGACAAGCGGTGATGAGAATGAACGATTGATTGACCACACCGTGCAGTCCTCTCTATTTATAAGGCAGGCACATGCAAATTAGGGATCCTGCGCGATAATACACCAGGCGTGACGGTGCGCGCTCATTGGACCATTGGACCATCGCGGTGCCGTGCCAGGATCCCGCGCTACGGTATATAAATGTATGCGTGCACTCACCGTCACTCTCACTCTCTTGTTCAAAGCAGACAATTGTGATTTCCGTTCGCTCTTCGTTCTTATCATTATAAACATCATGTCAGGTCGTGGTAAAGGTGCAAAGTCAGGCTCCAAGTCTAAGACTCGATCAGCACGAGCCGGACTCCAATTTCCCGTCGGTCGCGTGCACCGTTTTCTTCGCAAAGGCAATTACGCTGCCCGAGTCGGCGCAGGCGCCCCGGTTTACCTCGCAGCCGTAATGGAGTACCTGGCGGCCGAAATCCTTGAATTGGCCGGAAACGCAGCAAGAGACAACAAGAAAAGCAGAATTACTCCTCGACATTTGCAGTTGGCAATCCGGAACGACGAAGAGTTGAATAGGCTTTTAGGTGGCGTCACAATAGCTCAGGGCGGTGTCTTACCCAACATTCAAGCGGTTTTACTCCCAAAGAAGACGGCCAAGACTGCGAAGTAAACTCCATCAAAAACACAACGGCTCTTTTCAGAGCCACCACATATTCCAAAAAGAGAATCTGACAATGTATTATTAAATCAGCTAGTTATTATAGTAATACACGTGCGGTTTCAATGTTAAAATATAAAATTATAAAGATAGGTAGCCTCGCATGATTGAAATATGCCGTTTTCAAGACCGTGTACTGTTGAGAATTTCATGTATTTAGACAGAGACCGTTAGATTTACGGTAAGAGCGCACCCCCCCCCAAAAAAAAAAATAATATAAAGATAGGTGATTGAAATATGCCGTTTTCAAGACCGTGTACTGTTGAGAATTTCATGTATTTAGACAGAGACCGTTAGATTTACGGTAAGAGCGCCCTCCCCCCCAAAAAACCCAGAAAAACAAACAAAAGTCTTTAAAAAAGTTTGAGTTCCCGAAAGGTGTATTGAAATGCAATGCAATATGTAATTTCTTAAACATTTTGAAGTGTTAAGTTGTATCGAATGAAGACGGACCAAAAGGTGCATGTGTCAAGTAGGGCAATGCTGGAATACAATCAAACACTTTTTTGAAGTTAATGTGGCTCCGAAATATTAAAGGGGAAATATTAAAGTATGTACTTGTAGTTTGAAAATCAATTTACATTTAATGACTTGAATCGTGATGTACACTTTTTTTAAAGTTAATGCGGCTCTGAAATAAAAGGGGAAATATTAAAGTATGTACTTGCAGTTTGAAAATCAATTTACATTTAATGACTTGAACCGTGATGCACGCGGCGGTGTAACATGTCTGTATAACGTATGATAGTTGTATTCTATTGTTACATTTGTAAAGGCGGACAATGCTGACATACAATCTCTTTTTTAAAGTTATGGTGGCTCTGAAAAGAGCCGTTTCTTATAAATGATTGCTGAGAAATATCTCTAAGCTCGTTCTCCACGGATACGGCGAGCCAACTGGATGTCCTTGGGCATAATGGTCACTCGTTTGGCGTGAATGGCACACAAGTTGGTGTCTTCAAAGAGTCCCACTAGATATGCTTCGCTGGCTTCTTGAAGGGCTAGAATGGCCGAGCTCTGGAAACGTAGCTCTGTCTTGAAATCTTGGGCAATCTCTCGAACTAAGCGTTGAAACGGCAGTTTGCGGATGAGAAGTTCAGTACTCTTCTGGTAGCGTCTGATCTCTCTAAGTGCAACGGTACCTGGACGGTAACGATGAGGTTTCTTCACACCGCCAGTAGCCGGTGCAGATTTACGCGCAGCTTTGGTAGCCAACTGCTTTCTTGGCGCCTTTCCACCGGTACTTTTACGTGCAGTTTGCTTGGTTCGAGCCATTTCAATTTGTTTAGAGAGCAAACGTGACGATATACTAAACAGAATGAACTTTAATGCTTCGGCCAAGGACTGCTGTCCTTCTTATATAGACACACGGAGGATCCTGCCGGAATTCACGCGCACCAATCACATCACTGGACGAAATCACTGGAAGGAAGCCCTCTCCGTCAGCTAGTATTTTTCACCGACGTCCGCATGCCATTCTCTGATATATAAGCTGCGGTCATCGCTGTGTATCCATACATTCATTCGCTCGTCGAGTTATATATTAACTACAGTAAGCACACTATACAAGTCTGTTCATCATGTCTGGTCGTGGTAAAGGAGGCAAAGGACTAGGAAAAGGCGGTGCCAAACGACATCGTAAGGTGCTTCGTGATAACATCCAAGGCATTACCAAACCAGCCATCCGTCGCCTGGCGCGCCGGGGTGGTGTTAAGCGTATATCGGGTCTGATATATGAGGAGACGCGGGGAGTCCTGAAAGTATTCCTTGAGAATGTCATCCGTGATGCCGTCACTTATTGCGAACACGCAAAGAGAAAAACTGTCACAGCAATGGACGTCGTCTACGCCTTAAAACGACAGGGACGCACGCTGTACGGTTTTGGCGGCTAAAGTCAAGCAACGCCTATATCAAACGGCTCTTTTCAGAGCCACCATATTTCCCAAAGAGAGAAAAAAAATGCATTCATGTTGCCTAGATATCGTCCTGTTATTCACGTTTTATATTCCCCATAATTCCAATTTATTCTGAAGTATTATACTTATACTCACACTTACAATGACGAGCCCATCCTTTGTAACATGGGTCATAACATTCAAACAACGGTCACGCTTGTTGCTAACGCTGCACTGGTTCGATTCAAAGCGGTATCTTTTCTAATTACTGGAATGACTTCATGTATGCACATTAACATGATACTTATAAACCTGTTAAATGCTGGTGGGTGGTGGTCTTGGATTGCCTGTTTTCTCAATATCAAAGTGGCATCTTTATCACAGAAAACAACAACAACTAACAAGCATACAATCGGGACATAAAATAGCATATTGGTATTTTAAAGGGCTCATTTGTTGGTTTTTTGTTGTTGATATGTTGCAGTGTTTTCCTTATTCAAATACTGCACAATACAATAACAGACACTGTGTGTAAATTCTCTTTTTTGAACATGTGGTGGCTCTGAAAAGAGCCTTTGGATTAACTGCAGACGGTTCATTACTTCTACTTAGAAGTTGTATACTTGGTGACTGCCTTGGTGCCCTCGCTTACTGCGTGTTTGGCTAATTCACCAGGTAGGAGAAGACGAACGGCCGTCTGGATTTCCCGACTGCTGATTGTTGATCTCTTGTTGTATTTGGCCAAACGTGACGATTCACCGGCGATACGCTCAAATATGTCGTTGACGAAACTGTTCATGATGCTCATTGCACGACTCGAGATACCAGTGTCGGGATGGACCTGTTTCAGAACTTTGTAAATGTAGATCCCGTAGCTCTCCTTTCGGCGTCTTCGTCTCTTGCCCGCGCCAGAAGGTCTCGCTGACTTTGCCATACCTGCTTTCTTTGAACCTTTTCCACTTCCTTTAGGAGCCATGGTGAGATATTGTATCAATGCTTCGTGCGTTTCTAAACTTTGACAAGCGGTGATGAGAATGAACGATTGATTGACCACACCGTGCAGTCCTCTCTATTTATAAGGCAGGCACATGCAAATTAGGGATCCTGCGCGATAATACACCAGGCGTGACGGTGCGCGCTCATTGGACCATTGGACCATCGCGGTGCCGTGCCAGGATCCCGCGCTACGGTATATAAATGTATGCGTGCACTCACCGTCACTCTCACTCTCTTGTTCAAAGCAGACAATTGTGATTTCCGTTCGCTCTTCGTTCTTATCATTATAAACATCATGTCAGGTCGTGGTAAAGGTGCAAAGTCAGGCTCCAAGTCTAAGACTCGATCAGCACGAGCCGGACTCCAATTTCCCGTCGGTCGCGTGCACCGTTTTCTTCGCAAAGGCAATTACGCTGCCCGAGTCGGCGCAGGCGCCCCGGTTTACCTCGCAGCCGTAATGGAGTACCTGGCGGCCGAAATCCTTGAATTGGCCGGAAACGCAGCAAGAGACAACAAGAAAAGCAGAATTACTCCTCGACATTTGCAGTTGGCAATCCGGAACGACGAAGAGTTGAATAGGCTTTTAGGTGGCGTCACAATAGCTCAGGGCGGTGTCTTACCCAACATTCAAGCGGTTTTACTCCCAAAGAAGACGGCCAAGACTGCGAAGTAAACTCCATCAAAAACACAACGGCTCTTTTCAGAGCCACCACATATTCCAAAAAGAGAATCTGACAATGTATTATTAAATCAGCTAGTTATTATAGTAATACACGTGCGGTTTCAATGTTAAAATATAAAATTATAAAGATAGGTAGCCTCGCATGATTGAAATATGCCGTTTTCAAGACCGTGTACTGTTGAGAATTTCATGTATTTAGACAGAGACCGTTAGATTTACGGTAAGAGCGCACCCCCCCCCCCAAAAAAAAAATAATATAAAGATAGGTGATTGAAATATGCCGTTTTCAAGACCGTGTACTGTTGAGAATTTCATGTATTTAGACAGAGACCGTTAGATTTACGGTAAGAGCGCCCTCCCCCCCCAAAAAACCCAGAAAAACAAACAAAAGTCTTTAAAAAAGTTTGAGTTCCCGAAAGGTGTATTGAAATGCAATGCAATATGTAATTTCTTAAACATTTTGAAGTGTTAAGTTGTATCGAATGAAGACGGACCAAAAGGTGCATGTGTCAAGTAGGGCAATGCTGGAATACAATCAAACACTTTTTTGAAGTTAATGTGGCTCCGAAATATTAAAGGGGAAATATTAAAGTATGTACTTGTAGTTTGAAAATCAATTTACATTTAATGACTTGAATCGTGATGTACACTTTTTTTAAAGTTAATGCGGCTCTGAAATAAAAGGGGAAATATTAAAGTATGTACTTGCAGTTTGAAAATCAATTTACATTTAATGACTTGAACCGTGATGCACGCGGCGGTGTAACATGTCTGTATAACGTATGATAGTTGTATTCTATTGTTACATTTGTAAAGGCGGACAATGCTGACATACAATCTCTTTTTTAAAGTTATGGTGGCTCTGAAAAGAGCCGTTTCTTATAAATGATTGCTGAGAAATATCTCTAAGCTCGTTCTCCACGGATACGGCGAGCCAACTGGATGTCCTTGGGCATAATGGTCACTCGTTTGGCGTGAATGGCACACAAGTTGGTGTCTTCAAAGAGTCCCACTAGATATGCTTCGCTGGCTTCTTGAAGGGCTAGAATGGCCGAGCTCTGGAAACGTAGCTCTGTCTTGAAATCTTGGGCAATCTCTCGAACTAAGCGTTGAAACGGCAGTTTGCGGATGAGAAGTTCAGTACTCTTCTGGTAGCGTCTGATCTCTCTAAGTGCAACGGTACCTGGACGGTAACGATGAGGTTTCTTCACACCGCCAGTAGCCGGTGCAGATTTACGCGCAGCTTTGGTAGCCAACTGCTTTCTTGGCGCCTTTCCACCGGTACTTTTACGTGCAGTTTGCTTGGTTCGAGCCATTTCAATTTGTTTAGAGAGCAAACGTGACGATATACTAAACAGAATGAACTTTAATGCTTCGGCCAAGGACTGCTGTCCTTCTTATATAGACACACGGAGGATCCTGCCGGAATTCACGCGCACCAATCACATCACTGGACGAAATCACTGGAAGGAAGCCCTCTCCGTCAGCTAGTATTTTTCACCGACGTCCGCATGCCATTCTCTGATATATAAGCTGCGGTCATCGCTGTGTATCCATACATTCATTCGCTCGTCGAGTTATATATTAACTACAGTAAGCACACTATACAAGTCTGTTCATCATGTCTGGTCGTGGTAAAGGAGGCAAAGGACTAGGAAAAGGCGGTGCCAAACGACATCGTAAGGTGCTTCGTGATAACATCCAAGGCATTACCAAACCAGCCATCCGTCGCCTGGCGCGCCGGGGTGGTGTTAAGCGTATATCGGGTCTGATATATGAGGAGACGCGGGGAGTCCTGAAAGTATTCCTTGAGAATGTCATCCGTGATGCCGTCACTTATTGCGAACACGCAAAGAGAAAAACTGTCACAGCAATGGACGTCGTCTACGCCTTAAAACGACAGGGACGCACGCTGTACGGTTTTGGCGGCTAAAGTCAAGCAACGCCTATATCAAACGGCTCTTTTCAGAGCCACCATATTTCCCAAAGAGAGAAAAAAAATGCATTCATGTTGCCTAGATATCGTCCTGTTATTCACGTTTTATATTCCCCATAATTCCAATTTATTCTGAAGTATTATACTTATACTCACACTTACAATGACTAATTGTCGAGCCCATCCTTTGTAACATGGGTCATAACATTCAAACAACGGTCACGCTTGTTGCTAACGCTGCACTGGTTCGATTCAAAGCGGTATCTTTTCTAATTACTGGAATGACTTCATGTATGCACATTAACATGATACTTATAAACCTGTTAAATGCTGGTGGGTGGTGGTCTTGGATTGCCTGTTTTCTCAATATCAAAGTGGCATCTTTATCACAGAAAACAACAACAACTAACAAGCATACAATCGGGACATAAAATAGCATATTGGTATTTTAAAGGGCTCATTTGTTGGTTTTTTGTTGTTGATATGTTGCAGTGTTTTCCTTATTCAAATACTGCACAATACAATAACAGACACTGTGTGTAAATTCTCTTTTTTGAACATGTGGTGGCTCTGAAAAGAGCCTTTGGATTAACTGCAGACGGTTCATTACTTCTACTTAGAAGTTGTATACTTGGTGACTGCCTTGGTGCCCTCGCTTACTGCGTGTTTGGCTAATTCACCAGGTAGGAGAAGACGAACGGCCGTCTGGATTTCCCGACTGCTGATTGTTGATCTCTTGTTGTATTTGGCCAAACGTGACGATTCACCGGCGATACGCTCAAATATGTCGTTGACGAAACTGTTCATGATGCTCATTGCACGACTCGAGATACCAGTGTCGGGATGGACCTGTTTCAGAACTTTGTAAATGTAGATCCCGTAGCTCTCCTTTCGGCGTCTTCGTCTCTTGCCCGCGCCAGAAGGTCTCGCTGACTTTGCCATACCTGCTTTCTTTGAACCTTTTCCACTTCCTTTAGGAGCCATGGTGAGATATTGTATCAATGCTTCGTGCGTTTCTAAACTTTGACAAGCGGTGATGAGAATGAACGATTGATTGACCACACCGTGCAGTCCTCTCTATTTATAAGGCAGGCACATGCAAATTAGGGATCCTGCGCGATAATACACCAGGCGTGACGGTGCGCGCTCATTGGACCATTGGACCATCGCGGTGCCGTGCCAGGATCCCGCGCTACGGTATATAAATGTATGCGTGCACTCACCGTCACTCTCACTCTCTTGTTCAAAGCAGACAATTGTGATTTCCGTTCGCTCTTCGTTCTTATCATTATAAACATCATGTCAGGTCGTGGTAAAGGTGCAAAGTCAGGCTCCAAGTCTAAGACTCGATCAGCACGAGCCGGACTCCAATTTCCCGTCGGTCGCGTGCACCGTTTTCTTCGCAAAGGCAATTACGCTGCCCGAGTCGGCGCAGGCGCCCCGGTTTACCTCGCAGCCGTAATGGAGTACCTGGCGGCCGAAATCCTTGAATTGGCCGGAAACGCAGCAAGAGACAACAAGAAAAGCAGAATTACTCCTCGACATTTGCAGTTGGCAATCCGGAACGACGAAGAGTTGAATAGGCTTTTAGGTGGCGTCACAATAGCTCAGGGCGGTGTCTTACCCAACATTCAAGCGGTTTTACTCCCAAAGAAGACGGCCAAGACTGCGAAGTAAACTCCATCAAAAACACAACGGCTCTTTTCAGAGCCACCACATATTCCAAAAAGAGAATCTGACAATGTATTATTAAATCAGCTAGTTATTATAGTAATACACGTGCGGTTTCAATGTTAAAATATAAAATTATAAAGATAGGTAGCCTCGCATGATTGAAATATGCCGTTTTCAAGACCGTGTACTGTTGAGAATTTCATGTATTTAGACAGAGACCGTTAGATTTACGGTAAGAGCGCACCCCCCCCCCCAAAAAAAAAAATAATATAAAGATAGGTGATTGAAATATGCCGTTTTCAAGACCGTGTACTGTTGAGAATTTCATGTATTTAGACAGAGACCGTTAGATTTACGGTAAGAGCGCCCTCCCCCCCAAAAAACCCAGAAAAACAAACAAAAGTCTTTAAAAAAGTTTGAGTTCCCGAAAGGTGTATTGAAATGCAATGCAATATGTAATTTCTTAAACATTTTGAAGTGTTAAGTTGTATCGAATGAAGACGGACCAAAAGGTGCATGTGTCAAGTAGGGCAATGCTGGAATACAATCAAACACTTTTTTGAAGTTAATGTGGCTCCGAAATATTAAAGGGGAAATATTAAAGTATGTACTTGTAGTTTGAAAATCAATTTACATTTAATGACTTGAATCGTGATGTACACTTTTTTTAAAGTTAATGCGGCTCTGAAATAAAAGGGGAAATATTAAAGTATGTACTTGCAGTTTGAAAATCAATTTACATTTAATGACTTGAACCGTGATGCACGCGGCGGTGTAACATGTCTGTATAACGTATGATAGTTGTATTCTATTGTTACATTTGTAAAGGCGGACAATGCTGACATACAATCTCTTTTTTAAAGTTATGGTGGCTCTGAAAAGAGCCGTTTCTTATAAATGATTGCTGAGAAATATCTCTAAGCTCGTTCTCCACGGATACGGCGAGCCAACTGGATGTCCTTGGGCATAATGGTCACTCGTTTGGCGTGAATGGCACACAAGTTGGTGTCTTCAAAGAGTCCCACTAGATATGCTTCGCTGGCTTCTTGAAGGGCTAGAATGGCCGAGCTCTGGAAACGTAGCTCTGTCTTGAAATCTTGGGCAATCTCTCGAACTAAGCGTTGAAACGGCAGTTTGCGGATGAGAAGTTCAGTACTCTTCTGGTAGCGTCTGATCTCTCTAAGTGCAACGGTACCTGGACGGTAACGATGAGGTTTCTTCACACCGCCAGTAGCCGGTGCAGATTTACGCGCAGCTTTGGTAGCCAACTGCTTTCTTGGCGCCTTTCCACCGGTACTTTTACGTGCAGTTTGCTTGGTTCGAGCCATTTCAATTTGTTTAGAGAGCAAACGTGACGATATACTAAACAGAATGAACTTTAATGCTTCGGCCAAGGACTGCTGTCCTTCTTATATAGACACACGGAGGATCCTGCCGGAATTCACGCGCACCAATCACATCACTGGACGAAATCACTGGAAGGAAGCCCTCTCCGTCAGCTAGTATTTTTCACCGACGTCCGCATGCCATTCTCTGATATATAAGCTGCGGTCATCGCTGTGTATCCATACATTCATTCGCTCGTCGAGTTATATATTAACTACAGTAAGCACACTATACAAGTCTGTTCATCATGTCTGGTCGTGGTAAAGGAGGCAAAGGACTAGGAAAAGGCGGTGCCAAACGACATCGTAAGGTGCTTCGTGATAACATCCAAGGCATTACCAAACCAGCCATCCGTCGCCTGGCGCGCCGGGGTGGTGTTAAGCGTATATCGGGTCTGATATATGAGGAGACGCGGGGAGTCCTGAAAGTATTCCTTGAGAATGTCATCCGTGATGCCGTCACTTATTGCGAACACGCAAAGAGAAAAACTGTCACAGCAATGGACGTCGTCTACGCCTTAAAACGACAGGGACGCACGCTGTACGGTTTTGGCGGCTAAAGTCAAGCAACGCCTATATCAAACGGCTCTTTTCAGAGCCACCATATTTCCCAAAGAGAGAAAAAAAATGCATTCATGTTGCCTAGATATCGTCCTGTTATTCACGTTTTATATTCCCCATAATTCCAATTGATTCTGAAGTATTATACTTATACTCACACTTACAATGACTAATTGTCGAGCCCATCCTTTGTAACATGGGTCATAACATTCAAACAACGGTCACGCTTGTTGCTAACGCTGCACTGGTTCGATTCAAAGCGGTATCTTTTCTAATTACTGGAATGACTTCATGTATGCACATTAACATGATACTTATAAACCTGTTAAATGCTGGTGGGTGGTGGTCTTGGATTGCCTGTTTTCTCAATATCAAAGTGGCATCTTTATCACAGAAAACAACAACAACTAACAAGCATACAATCGGGACATAAAATAGCATATTGGTATTTTAAAGGGCTCATTTGTTGGTTTTTTGTTGTTGATATGTTGCAGTGTTTTCCTTATTCAAATACTGCACAATACAATAACAGACACTGTGTGTAAATTCTCTTTTTTGAACATGTGGTGGCTCTGAAAAGAGCCTTTGGATTAACTGCAGACGGTTCATTACTTCTACTTAGAAGTTGTATACTTGGTGACTGCCTTGGTGCCCTCGCTTACTGCGTGTTTGGCTAATTCACCAGGTAGGAGAAGACGAACGGCCGTCTGGATTTCCCGACTGCTGATTGTTGATCTCTTGTTGTATTTGGCCAAACGTGACGATTCACCGGCGATACGCTCAAATATGTCGTTGACGAAACTGTTCATGATGCTCATTGCACGACTCGAGATACCAGTGTCGGGATGGACCTGTTTCAGAACTTTGTAAATGTAGATCCCGTAGCTCTCCTTTCGGCGTCTTCGTCTCTTGCCCGCGCCAGAAGGTCTCGCTGACTTTGCCATACCTGCTTTCTTTGAACCTTTTCCACTTCCTTTAGGAGCCATGGTGAGATATTGTATCAATGCTTCGTGCGTTTCTAAACTTTGACAAGCGGTGATGAGAATGAACGATTGATTGACCACACCGTGCAGTCCTCTCTATTTATAAGGCAGGCACATGCAAATTAGGGATCCTGCGCGATAATACACCAGGCGTGACGGTGCGCGCTCATTGGACCATTGGACCATCGCGGTGCCGTGCCAGGATCCCGCGCTACGGTATATAAATGTATGCGTGCACTCACCGTCACTCTCACTCTCTTGTTCAAAGCAGACAATTGTGATTTCCGTTCGCTCTTCGTTCTTATCATTATAAACATCATGTCAGGTCGTGGTAAAGGTGCAAAGTCAGGCTCCAAGTCTAAGACTCGATCAGCACGAGCCGGACTCCAATTTCCCGTCGGTCGCGTGCACCGTTTTCTTCGCAAAGGCAATTACGCTGCCCGAGTCGGCGCAGGCGCCCCGGTTTACCTCGCAGCCGTAATGGAGTACCTGGCGGCCGAAATCCTTGAATTGGCCGGAAACGCAGCAAGAGACAACAAGAAAAGCAGAATTACTCCTCGACATTTGCAGTTGGCAATCCGGAACGACGAAGAGTTGAATAGGCTTTTAGGTGGCGTCACAATAGCTCAGGGCGGTGTCTTACCCAACATTCAAGCGGTTTTACTCCCAAAGAAGACGGCCAAGACTGCGAAGTAAACTCCATCAAAAACACAACGGCTCTTTTCAGAGCCACCACATATTCCAAAAAGAGAATCTGACAATGTATTATTAAATCAGCTAGTTATTATAGTAATACACGTGCGGTTTCAATGTTAAAATATAAAATTATAAAGATAGGTAGCCTCGCATGATTGAAATATGCCGTTTTCAAGACCGTGTACTGTTGAGAATTTCATGTATTTAGACAGAGACCGTTAGATTTACGGTAAGAGCGCACCCCCCCCCCAAAAAAAAAAATAATATAAAGATAGGTGATTGAAATATGCCGTTTTCAAGACCGTGTACTGTTGAGAATTTCATGTATTTAGACAGAGACCGTTAGATTTACGGTAAGAGCGCCCTCCCCCCCAAAAAACCCAGAAAAACAAACAAAAGTCTTTAAAAAAGTTTGAGTTCCCGAAAGGTGTATTGAAATGCAATGCAATATGTAATTTCTTAAACATTTTGAAGTGTTAAGTTGTATCGAATGAAGACGGACCAAAAGGTGCATGTGTCAAGTAGGGCAATGCTGGAATACAATCAAACACTTTTTTGAAGTTAATGTGGCTCCGAAATATTAAAGGGGAAATATTAAAGTATGTACTTGTAGTTTGAAAATCAATTTACATTTAATGACTTGAATCGTGATGTACACTTTTTTTAAAGTTAATGCGGCTCTGAAATAAAAGGGGAAATATTAAAGTATGTACTTGCAGTTTGAAAATCAATTTACATTTAATGACTTGAACCGTGATGCACGCGGCGGTGTAACATGTCTGTATAACGTATGATAGTTGTATTCTATTGTTACATTTGTAAAGGCGGACAATGCTGACATACAATCTCTTTTTTAAAGTTATGGTGGCTCTGAAAAGAGCCGTTTCTTATAAATGATTGCTGAGAAATATCTCTAAGCTCGTTCTCCACGGATACGGCGAGCCAACTGGATGTCCTTGGGCATAATGGTCACTCGTTTGGCGTGAATGGCACACAAGTTGGTGTCTTCAAAGAGTCCCACTAGATATGCTTCGCTGGCTTCTTGAAGGGCTAGAATGGCCGAGCTCTGGAAACGTAGCTCTGTCTTGAAATCTTGGGCAATCTCTCGAACTAAGCGTTGAAACGGCAGTTTGCGGATGAGAAGTTCAGTACTCTTCTGGTAGCGTCTGATCTCTCTAAGTGCAACGGTACCTGGACGGTAACGATGAGGTTTCTTCACACCGCCAGTAGCCGGTGCAGATTTACGCGCAGCTTTGGTAGCCAACTGCTTTCTTGGCGCCTTTCCACCGGTACTTTTACGTGCAGTTTGCTTGGTTCGAGCCATTTCAATTTGTTTAGAGAGCAAACGTGACGATATACTAAACAGAATGAACTTTAATGCTTCGGCCAAGGACTGCTGTCCTTCTTATATAGACACACGGAGGATCCTGCCGGAATTCACGCGCACCAATCACATCACTGGACGAAATCACTGGAAGGAAGCCCTCTCCGTCAGCTAGTATTTTTCACCGACGTCCGCATGCCATTCTCTGATATATAAGCTGCGGTCATCGCTGTGTATCCATACATTCATTCGCTCGTCGAGTTATATATTAACTACAGTAAGCACACTATACAAGTCTGTTCATCATGTCTGGTCGTGGTAAAGGAGGCAAAGGACTAGGAAAAGGCGGTGCCAAACGACATCGTAAGGTGCTTCGTGATAACATCCAAGGCATTACCAAACCAGCCATCCGTCGCCTGGCGCGCCGGGGTGGTGTTAAGCGTATATCGGGTCTGATATATGAGGAGACGCGGGGAGTCCTGAAAGTATTCCTTGAGAATGTCATCCGTGATGCCGTCACTTATTGCGAACACGCAAAGAGAAAAACTGTCACAGCAATGGACGTCGTCTACGCCTTAAAACGACAGGGACGCACGCTGTACGGTTTTGGCGGCTAAAGTCAAGCAACGCCTATATCAAACGGCTCTTTTCAGAGCCACCATATTTCCCAAAGAGAGAAAAAAAATGCATTCATGTTGCCTAGATATCGTCCTGTTATTCACGTTTTATATTCCCCATAATTCCAATTTATTCTGAAGTATTATACTTATACTCACACTTACAATGACTAATTGTCGAGCCCATCCTTTGTAACATGGGTCATAACATTCAAACAACGGTCACGCTTGTTGCTAACGCTGCACTGGTTCGATTCAAAGCGGTATCTTTTCTAATTACTGGAATGACTTCATGTATGCACATTAACATGATACTTATAAACCTGTTAAATGCTGGTGGGTGGTGGTCTTGGATTGCCTGTTTTCTCAATATCAAAGTGGCATCTTTATCACAGAAAACAACAACAACTAACAAGCATACAATCGGGACATAAAATAGCATATTGGTATTTTAAAGGGCTCATTTGTTGGTTTTTTGTTGTTGATATGTTGCAGTGTTTTCCTTATTCAAATACTGCACAATACAATAACAGACACTGTGTGTAAATTCTCTTTTTTGAACATGTGGTGGCTCTGAAAAGAGCCTTTGGATTAACTGCAGACGGTTCATTACTTCTACTTAGAAGTTGTATACTTGGTGACTGCCTTGGTGCCCTCGCTTACTGCGTGTTTGGCTAATTCACCAGGTAGGAGAAGACGAACGGCCGTCTGGATTTCCCGACTGCTGATTGTTGATCTCTTGTTGTATTTGGCCAAACGTGACGATTCACCGGCGATACGCTCAAATATGTCGTTGACGAAACTGTTCATGATGCTCATTGCACGACTCGAGATACCAGTGTCGGGATGGACCTGTTTCAGAACTTTGTAAATGTAGATCCCGTAGCTCTCCTTTCGGCGTCTTCGTCTCTTGCCCGCGCCAGAAGGTCTCGCTGACTTTGCCATACCTGCTTTCTTTGAACCTTTTCCACTTCCTTTAGGAGCCATGGTGAGATATTGTATCAATGCTTCGTGCGTTTCTAAACTTTGACAAGCGGTGATGAGAATGAACGATTGATTGACCACACCGTGCAGTCCTCTCTATTTATAAGGCAGGCACATGCAAATTAGGGATCCTGCGCGATAATACACCAGGCGTGACGGTGCGCGCTCATTGGACCATTGGACCATCGCGGTGCCGTGCCAGGATCCCGCGCTACGGTATATAAATGTATGCGTGCACTCACCGTCACTCTCACTCTCTTGTTCAAAGCAGACAATTGTGATTTCCGTTCGCTCTTCGTTCTTATCATTATAAACATCATGTCAGGTCGTGGTAAAGGTGCAAAGTCAGGCTCCAAGTCTAAGACTCGATCAGCACGAGCCGGACTCCAATTTCCCGTCGGTCGCGTGCACCGTTTTCTTCGCAAAGGCAATTACGCTGCCCGAGTCGGCGCAGGCGCCCCGGTTTACCTCGCAGCCGTAATGGAGTACCTGGCGGCCGAAATCCTTGAATTGGCCGGAAACGCAGCAAGAGACAACAAGAAAAGCAGAATTACTCCTCGACATTTGCAGTTGGCAATCCGGAACGACGAAGAGTTGAATAGGCTTTTAGGTGGCGTCACAATAGCTCAGGGCGGTGTCTTACCCAACATTCAAGCGGTTTTACTCCCAAAGAAGACGGCCAAGACTGCGAAGTAAACTCCATCAAAAACACAACGGCTCTTTTCAGAGCCACCACATATTCCAAAAAGAGAATCTGACAATGTATTATTAAATCAGCTAGTTATTATAGTAATACACGTGCGGTTTCAATGTTAAAATATAAAATTATAAAGATAGGTAGCCTCGCATGATTGAAATATGCCGTTTTCAAGACCGTGTACTGTTGAGAATTTCATGTATTTAGACAGAGACCGTTAGATTTACGGTAAGAGCGCACCCCCCCCCCCCAAAAAAAAAAATAATATAAAGATAGGTGATTGAAATATGCCGTTTTCAAGACCGTGTACTGTTGAGAATTTCATGTATTTAGACAGAGACCGTTAGATTTACGGTAAGAGCGCCCTCCCCCCCAAAAAACCCAGAAAAACAAACAAAAGTCTTTAAAAAAGTTTGAGTTCCCGAAAGGTGTATTGAAATGCAATGCAATATGTAATTTCTTAAACATTTTGAAGTGTTAAGTTGTATCGAATGAAGACGGACCAAAAGGTGCATGTGTCAAGTAGGGCAATGCTGGAATACAATCAAACACTTTTTTGAAGTTAATGTGGCTCCGAAATATTAAAGGGGAAATATTAAAGTATGTACTTGTAGTTTGAAAATCAATTTACATTTAATGACTTGAATCGTGATGTACACTTTTTTTAAAGTTAATGCGGCTCTGAAATAAAAGGGGAAATATTAAAGTATGTACTTGCAGTTTGAAAATCAATTTACATTTAATGACTTGAACCGTGATGCACGCGGCGGTGTAACATGTCTGTATAACGTATGATAGTTGTATTCTATTGTTACATTTGTAAAGGCGGACAATGCTGACATACAATCTCTTTTTTAAAGTTATGGTGGCTCTGAAAAGAGCCGTTTCTTATAAATGATTGCTGAGAAATATCTCTAAGCTCGTTCTCCACGGATACGGCGAGCCAACTGGATGTCCTTGGGCATAATGGTCACTCGTTTGGCGTGAATGGCACACAAGTTGGTGTCTTCAAAGAGTCCCACTAGATATGCTTCGCTGGCTTCTTGAAGGGCTAGAATGGCCGAGCTCTGGAAACGTAGCTCTGTCTTGAAATCTTGGGCAATCTCTCGAACTAAGCGTTGAAACGGCAGTTTGCGGATGAGAAGTTCAGTACTCTTCTGGTAGCGTCTGATCTCTCTAAGTGCAACGGTACCTGGACGGTAACGATGAGGTTTCTTCACACCGCCAGTAGCCGGTGCAGATTTACGCGCAGCTTTGGTAGCCAACTGCTTTCTTGGCGCCTTTCCACCGGTACTTTTACGTGCAGTTTGCTTGGTTCGAGCCATTTCAATTTGTTTAGAGAGCAAACGTGACGATATACTAAACAGAATGAACTTTAATGCTTCGGCCAAGGACTGCTGTCCTTCTTATATAGACACACGGAGGATCCTGCCGGAATTCACGCGCACCAATCACATCACTGGACGAAATCACTGGAAGGAAGCCCTCTCCGTCAGCTAGTATTTTTCACCGACGTCCGCATGCCATTCTCTGATATATAAGCTGCGGTCATCGCTGTGTATCCATACATTCATTCGCTCGTCGAGTTATATATTAACTACAGTAAGCACACTATACAAGTCTGTTCATCATGTCTGGTCGTGGTAAAGGAGGCAAAGGACTAGGAAAAGGCGGTGCCAAACGACATCGTAAGGTGCTTCGTGATAACATCCAAGGCATTACCAAACCAGCCATCCGTCGCCTGGCGCGCCGGGGTGGTGTTAAGCGTATATCGGGTCTGATATATGAGGAGACGCGGGGAGTCCTGAAAGTATTCCTTGAGAATGTCATCCGTGATGCCGTCACTTATTGCGAACACGCAAAGAGAAAAACTGTCACAGCAATGGACGTCGTCTACGCCTTAAAACGACAGGGACGCACGCTGTACGGTTTTGGCGGCTAAAGTCAAGCAACGCCTATATCAAACGGCTCTTTTCAGAGCCACCATATTTCCCAAAGAGAGAAAAAAAATGCATTCATGTTGCCTAGATATCGTCCTGTTATTCACGTTTTATATTCCCCATAATTCCAATTTATTCTGAAGTATTATACTTATACTCACACTTACAATGACTAATTGTCGAGCCCATCCTTTGTAACATGGGTCATAACATTCAAACAACGGTCACGCTTGTTGCTAACGCTGCACTGGTTCGATTCAAAGCGGTATCTTTTCTAATTACTGGAATGACTTCATGTATGCACATTAACATGATACTTATAAACCTGTTAAATGCTGGTGGGTGGTGGTCTTGGATTGCCTGTTTTCTCAATATCAAAGTGGCATCTTTATCACAGAAAACAACAACAACTAACAAGCATACAATCGGGACATAAAATAGCATATTGGTATTTTAAAGGGCTCATTTGTTGGTTTTTTGTTGTTGATATGTTGCAGTGTTTTCCTTATTCAAATACTGCACAATACAATAACAGACACTGTGTGTAAATTCTCTTTTTTGAACATGTGGTGGCTCTGAAAAGAGCCTTTGGATTAACTGCAGACGGTTCATTACTTCTACTTAGAAGTTGTATACTTGGTGACTGCCTTGGTGCCCTCGCTTACTGCGTGTTTGGCTAATTCACCAGGTAGGAGAAGACGAACGGCCGTCTGGATTTCCCGACTGCTGATTGTTGATCTCTTGTTGTATTTGGCCAAACGTGACGATTCACCGGCGATACGCTCAAATATGTCGTTGACGAAACTGTTCATGATGCTCATTGCACGACTCGAGATACCAGTGTCGGGATGGACCTGTTTCAGAACTTTGTAAATGTAGATCCCGTAGCTCTCCTTTCGGCGTCTTCGTCTCTTGCCCGCGCCAGAAGGTCTCGCTGACTTTGCCATACCTGCTTTCTTTGAACCTTTTCCACTTCCTTTAGGAGCCATGGTGAGATATTGTATCAATGCTTCGTGCGTTTCTAAACTTTGACAAGCGGTGATGAGAATGAACGATTGATTGACCACACCGTGCAGTCCTCTCTATTTATAAGGCAGGCACATGCAAATTAGGGATCCTGCGCGATAATACACCAGGCGTGACGGTGCGCGCTCATTGGACCATTGGACCATCGCGGTGCCGTGCCAGGATCCCGCGCTACGGTATATAAATGTATGCGTGCACTCACCGTCACTCTCACTCTCTTGTTCAAAGCAGACAATTGTGATTTCCGTTCGCTCTTCGTTCTTATCATTATAAACATCATGTCAGGTCGTGGTAAAGGTGCAAAGTCAGGCTCCAAGTCTAAGACTCGATCAGCACGAGCCGGACTCCAATTTCCCGTCGGTCGCGTGCACCGTTTTCTTCGCAAAGGCAATTACGCTGCCCGAGTCGGCGCAGGCGCCCCGGTTTACCTCGCAGCCGTAATGGAGTACCTGGCGGCCGAAATCCTTGAATTGGCCGGAAACGCAGCAAGAGACAACAAGAAAAGCAGAATTACTCCTCGACATTTGCAGTTGGCAATCCGGAACGACGAAGAGTTGAATAGGCTTTTAGGTGGCGTCACAATAGCTCAGGGCGGTGTCTTACCCAACATTCAAGCGGTTTTACTCCCAAAGAAGACGGCCAAGACTGCGAAGTAAAACTCCATCAAAAACACAACGGCTCTTTTCAGAGCCACCACATATTCCAAAAAGAGAATCTGACAATGTATTATTAAATCACTAGTTATTATAGTAATACACGTGCGGTTTCAATGTTAAAATATAAAATTATAAAGATAGGTAGCCTCGCATGATTGAAATATGCCGTTTTCAAGACCGTGTACTGTTGAGAATTTCATGTATTTAGACAGAGACCGTTAGATTTACGGTAAGAGCGCACCCCCCCCCCCCAAAAAAAAATAATATAAAGATAGGTGATTGAAATATGCCGTTTTCAAGACCGTGTACTGTTGAGAATTTCATGTATTTAGACAGAGACCGTTAGATTTACGGTAAGAGCGCCCTCCCCCCCAAAAAACCCAGAAAAACAAACAAAAGTCTTTAAAAAAGTTTGAGTTCCCGAAAGGTGTATTGAAATGCAATGCAATATGTAATTTCTTAAACATTTTGAAGTGTTAAGTTGTATCGAATGAAGACGGACCAAAAGGTGCATGTGTCAAGTAGGGCAATGCTGGAATACAATCAAACACTTTTTTGAAGTTAATGTGGCTCCGAAATATTAAAGGGGAAATATTAAAGTATGTACTTGTAGTTTGAAAATCAATTTACATTTAATGACTTGAATCGTGATGTACACTTTTTTTAAAGTTAATGCGGCTCTGAAATAAAAGGGGAAATATTAAAGTATGTACTTGCAGTTTGAAAATCAATTTACATTTAATGACTTGAACCGTGATGCACGCGGCGGTGTAACATGTCTGTATAACGTATGATAGTTGTATTCTATTGTTACATTTGTAAAGGCGGACAATGCTGACATACAATCTCTTTTTTAAAGTTATGGTGGCTCTGAAAAGAGCCGTTTCTTATAAATGATTGCTGAGAAATATCTCTAAGCTCGTTCTCCACGGATACGGCGAGCCAACTGGATGTCCTTGGGCATAATGGTCACTCGTTTGGCGTGAATGGCACACAAGTTGGTGTCTTCAAAGAGTCCCACTAGATATGCTTCGCTGGCTTCTTGAAGGGCTAGAATGGCCGAGCTCTGGAAACGTAGCTCTGTCTTGAAATCTTGGGCAATCTCTCGAACTAAGCGTTGAAACGGCAGTTTGCGGATGAGAAGTTCAGTACTCTTCTGGTAGCGTCTGATCTCTCTAAGTGCAACGGTACCTGGACGGTAACGATGAGGTTTCTTCACACCGCCAGTAGCCGGTGCAGATTTACGCGCAGCTTTGGTAGCCAACTGCTTTCTTGGCGCCTTTCCACCGGTACTTTTCGTGCAGTTTGCTTGGTTCGAGCCATTTCAATTTGTTTAGAGAGCAAACGTGACGATATACTAAACAGAATGAACTTTAATGCTTCGGCCAAGGACTGCTGTCCTTCTTATATAGACACACGGAGGATCCTGCCGGAATTCACGCGCACCAATCACATCACTGGACGAAATCACTGGAAGGAAGCCCTCTCCGTCAGCTAGTATTTTTCACCGACGTCCGCATGCCATTCTCTGATATATAAGCTGCGGTCATCGCTGTGTATCCATACATTCATTCGCTCGTCGAGTTATATATTAACTACAGTAAGCACACTATACAAGTCTGTTCATCATGTCTGGTCGTGGTAAAGGAGGCAAAGGACTAGGAAAAGGCGGTGCCAAACGACATCGTAAGGTGCTTCGTGATAACATCCAAGGCATTACCAAACCAGCCATCCGTCGCCTGGCGCGCCGGGGTGGTGTTAAGCGTATATCGGGTCTGATATATGAGGAGACGCGGGGAGTCCTGAAAGTATTCCTTGAGAATGTCATCCGTGATGCCGTCACTTATTGCGAACACGCAAAGAGAAAAACTGTCACAGCAATGGACGTCGTCTACGCCTTAAAACGACAGGGACGCACGCTGTACGGTTTTGGCGGCTAAAGTCAAGCAACGCCTATATCAAACGGCTCTTTTCAGAGCCACCATATTTCCCAAAGAGAGAAAAAAAATGCATTCATGTTGCCTAGATATCGTCCTGTTATTCACGTTTTATATTCCCCATAATTCCAATTTATTCTGAAGTATTATACTTATACTCACACTTACAATGACTAATTGTCGAGCCCATCCTTTGTAACATGGGTCATAACATTCAAACAACGGTCACGCTTGTTGCTAACGCTGCACTGGTTCGATTCAAAGCGGTATCTTTTCTAATTACTGGAATGACTTCATGTATGCACATTAACATGATACTTATAAACCTGTTAAATGCTGGTGGGTGGTGGTCTTGGATTGCCTGTTTTCTCAATATCAAAGTGGCATCTTTATCACAGAAAACAACAACAACTAACAAGCATACAATCGGGACATAAAATAGCATATTGGTATTTTAAAGGGCTCATTTGTTGGTTTTTTGTTGTTGATATGTTGCAGTGTTTTCCTTATTCAAATACTGCACAATACAATAACAGACACTGTGTGTAAATTCTCTTTTTTGAACATGTGGTGGCTCTGAAAAGAGCCTTTGGATTAACTGCAGACGGTTCATTACTTCTACTTAGAAGTTGTATACTTGGTGACTGCCTTGGTGCCCTCGCTTACTGCGTGTTTGGCTAATTCACCAGGTAGGAGAAGACGAACGGCCGTCTGGATTTCCCGACTGCTGATTGTTGATCTCTTGTTGTATTTGGCCAAACGTGACGATTCACCGGCGATACGCTCAAATATGTCGTTGACGAAACTGTTCATGATGCTCATTGCACGACTCGAGATACCAGTGTCGGGATGGACCTGTTTCAGAACTTTGTAAATGTAGATCCCGTAGCTCTCCTTTCGGCGTCTTCGTCTCTTGCCCGCGCCAGAAGGTCTCGCTGACTTTGCCATACCTGCTTTCTTTGAACCTTTTCCACTTCCTTTAGGAGCCATGGTGAGATATTGTATCAATGCTTCGTGCGTTTCTAAACTTTGACAAGCGGTGATGAGAATGAACGATTGATTGACCACACCGTGCAGTCCTCTCTATTTATAAGGCAGGCACATGCAAATTAGGGATCCTGCGCGATAATACACCAGGCGTGACGGTGCGCGCTCATTGGACCATTGGACCATCGCGGTGCCGTGCCAGGATCCCGCGCTACGGTATATAAATGTATGCGTGCACTCACCGTCACTCTCACTCTCTTGTTCAAAGCAGACAATTGTGATTTCCGTTCGCTCTTCGTTCTTATCATTATAAACATCATGTCAGGTCGTGGTAAAGGTGCAAAGTCAGGCTCCAAGTCTAAGACTCGATCAGCACGAGCCGGACTCCAATTTCCCGTCGGTCGCGTGCACCGTTTTCTTCGCAAAGGCAATTACGCTGCCCGAGTCGGCGCAGGCGCCCCGGTTTACCTCGCAGCCGTAATGGAGTACCTGGCGGCCGAAATCCTTGAATTGGCCGGAAACGCAGCAAGAGACAACAAGAAAAGCAGAATTACTCCTCGACATTTGCAGTTGGCAATCCGGAACGACGAAGAGTTGAATAGGCTTTTAGGTGGCGTCACAATAGCTCAGGGCGGTGTCTTACCCAACATTCAAGCGGTTTTACTCCCAAAGAAGACGGCCAAGACTGCGAAGTAAACTCCATCAAAAACACAACGGCTCTTTTCAGAGCCACCACATATTCCAAAAAGAGAATCTGACAATGTATTATTAAATCAGCTAGTTATTATAGTAATACACGTGCGGTTTCAATGTTAAAATATAAAATTATAAAGATAGGTAGCCTCGCATGATTGAAATATGCCGTTTTCAAGACCGTGTACTGTTGAGAATTTCATGTATTTAGACAGAGACCGTTAGATTTACGGTAAGAGCGCACCCCCCCCCCCCAAAAAAAAAAATAATATAAAGATAGGTGATTGAAATATGCCG
>JAYJML010000592.1:0-22186 GCA_035610835.1 Ophiura sarsii
TAGCTGCTATGCTAACACACCCACACATTTTTCTTGTAGAAAATTATACCCCTTAATCATATCAACACTAATAAATTAATTGGAAGTTAAAGAATGTGGTTTATTATTATTGTTGTTAATAAACACCATATGGTTTGATTATTATTGCGTTACTAAATAATAAACGAAATTTCTTTAATGGAAATATTGTATTGCTTTATTATATTAGGGGATGATGCCAAAAAGAACTGGGAAGACAAGTTTCATCGTAAGTAATCATTTCACAGTACTTCGCAGTAATACACAGTCATATTGAGCCACCTACAAACAAATGTGAAGTGCATGCAGATCGAGTTATGTTAGAATTATTTTAATATAAAAAAGAGAGGGATCAAATTTAAAATGTAAGGATAAATTTTACAATAATTACTTCAAATAACAATTTGAATTGAATTAAAAAGTGGGGGTCTGCTCGGACAACTTATTTCATGAGTGTTTTTTATATGTATATAATTCAATTCAGAAAAACACATATATATTTAATAAGGGGGGACTTAAGGAAGTTTTTGGTTGAATTTTGTTAGTGCTGTAATTATTGAACCATGACTCAAATGTATATGAAAGTATTACCTTTTTGGAAAGGAAATGGATCAGAGAATCCAGATTTTGCATCAATTTTGACCAAAAATGTTGATTTTTTGAGAAAATCACAAAATTCACTTTTTTGAACATTTTTTTTTAACAAAGCTAACAAACATAATTTTGAGTTAAAAATGCCCAAATCACTTGATGATGATGTAAAGACACTAATGAAGGGACATTTAAAAAAAAAATCTAATCCAATAATTTTTGAAATTTTGACAAAAAAGTGTAAAAATAAATGAAAATCCATTTTTCACGTTTTTGGTCAAAATGTCCAAAAATATTAGATAAGATTTTTAAAAAAAACACGTCCCTTTATTAACATCATTATCAATGATTTTGTCATTTTGGCCAAAAAATGTGGGTCAAAAAAGTGAATTTTGTGATTTTCTCAAAAAATCTACTTTTTGGGGCAAAATTGACCACAAATTTGGATTCTCTGACTTTTATATGCATTTGATTAATAGTTCAATAATTACAGCACTCACAAAATTCAAACAATTAAAATCAAAAACTTCCGTAAGTCCCCCTTAACTTCATCTTCATATCTATACATTCTATTTATAAATAGAATTCTGTGATTTGATTCCATGTTAACGCCATTTGCAGTTCTTCTGGCTATGATTACAACTGTACACAAATGAACACAAGTAGCATGGAATGCAGCTATGATGTAAATCAAAACAGTGTTGAAAGAAATTCCGTAAGCGTTTAATCTCTCAGATTTCCTTCATTTTGAAACATTATAACACACAACTGGCAGTTCTGAGATACCACAAAGTGTATTCTGTATATTCTAAAAGACTAAATAGACAAGGAAATCGTGTGAGCACGATTAATGCTAAATATTCTGCATTGGTGCGTTTACCATGGTCACCATAAATGAAGGAAACAGTTAAAAAAATTGTTTCTAAGTTACGAGCACCCGAAATTGAATTGTAATTTCGTTTGAGACATGTACAACCAGTTATTGTTCATTAAACACAAATAACACAAACTATATTTTGGTTTAACTTTCTTGATATGTTCAGGGTCAGCATTCACCAGAGAAGAAAAGGAGGCAAAAGGTAAAAATATAATGTAAATGATGTACATTTCAACTTTATCTGGGTTCCTATTGCATAAAACTTTATATTCGTCTTAGGAAGAGTTATTCTACTTACGATTGCCATTCTTTTACCAGGCATAAGAAGAGTAAATACCTCTCCCAAATGTTTACTTGAGGTAATCTTATTTATTTTGTTGCAATAGAACCCAGCTGTTCTGATAGGGTTTTCAACAGATAAAGAGATGGCATCAGAATGTAATTATGTGACTTTAATAAAGAGATATGCAGTGATGTGCTGGAGGCAGCATCCTCAATTATATTATTTTATGATAAATTTCTGTGATCCACCTGTAAGGATTAAGTGAGATCGATTCAAATATTATTTGCTGGCGCTAGCAAAGAATTAAGTACAAGCTGCATAGGAATGAAGCTGAATTTTTGAATTTTTCTACAAAAATAACAATTTCTGTCACATGTTAATGATTTTGTTAAACATGTGTCACGGTCCATGGAGAGTAAGCCCTCTATCGGTACATGTTCATAGAGTGACAAAGAAAAGGAAAAAGGTATATAAAGTAGACTACCCTCTAACATGGTTAGTAATTCAGCAATGTCACAATATTTTGCCAACTCAATTCAAATGACAGACTATTACATTTGAGCTTTATTAAAAACAAGATATTTTTAAAAAATTGGTCAAAGTCGGAGAAAGAAATTAACAGAGGACACAGGTAAATAGGAATAGGGACTCGGAGATATTTTATAGACATCTGGGTACAAATACTGATTTTAAATACAAAAAATAAAATTAAGAGACTCCACCACAAAATCTGAATCTCAGTTCAAATGTCAAATAATAAAGGCTCATAAAAAATATATCAGATGCCAGATCAAAACCTCCTGGTGCTTCCTAATGAGAGCAACAGAAACGTGACAGGGTCAGGCAATGTTTGGCATGACTATTGAAATATGATTATAATAACCATGTGGATTTAAAGTAAAAATAGCATATTTATATGTAGTTTTATACGCGTCAACCTGCACCACTACTTATTTGCGGATAAAAGCAGGCGGGATTGAAAAAAAGAAGGGAAAAAAAGAGATTTATGGAATGCATATCATTATTTGAATAGGTGTGATAGCCAATTTAGGTAGAAAATGATTGATTAACAAAATAATATATGAATTTGTCAAAACTTTAGTAAGATTTGACCCGCGACATGTCATTCCGAATGCATGGGGTTTGCTTTGAACAGAGCATGCTTATTTGTGGTGGATGGGAGGGGGATGGGAGTAGGGGGAGGTTGGAGTGGTGTTTGGAATTGGGCGATGGGTGTGGATGTGGTGTAGTAATGGGGTAGGGGATGGGAGTGGGGTATGTGATGGGAGTGGCGTGTGAAGGACGATTGGGTTCACATGAGTTGGAATGGGAATTAGTGTGAAATCAATGAACCAAAAATCAAAGTTGTAAAATGACTAGGGAAACCTATATCTGAAACATTACATGACATAAAAAAGGATATAAATGTTGAAAAAATATATGCCATGTACATCATTGTTTGGTTTAATAGTTATATAACTCGATGCCTTAATAATTGACATACTTCTTCCCTTTTAACGTAAACAGATGTGAAACATGCTTTACGAGGAGCGAATGGGCTCGATTACATCATGGCCAATATGGACCAGTATGCCATTACAGACTTGCAATTAAAAACTGCTTCAAAGTGGGGTCGAATAAATACTACGGTAATGTTACAGTTCATGATATAAAGTATGGTACTATGAAATTCAGTTAATGAAGAGCTTTGTTGCAAAAGGGCCACCAGACCACTTCAACATGTTACTCATTTTGCATTATTGAATTTGCATTGACAAGTCCATGGCATTAATCAAATTATTGTATGGCTGTGTTCATTACTGTTTCTATGACTTGGATTAGTGCATCCATGCACGCCAATTGAGGCACCAACAATACAAGCCACATTCCTTCCACATCTGAATAGCCATCCATTCAACAATGCAAAAAGAGTAACGGGTAGAAATGGATGTAGGCTCTTTTGCAACACAGCTCTTCTAAAAACCTTGTCATCATTTTGTTATTCCATTCCCACATGTTTTAATTAACTGTGTTGTGTAAAATGTACTCTGTGTACAACTTTTTGGCTTGTTAACCACAACCCCCTTGATTGCTTAAACAATACCAATCCTAAGTCCCTCTCCGAGCGCCTGTGCCGCCGGTTTACGATGACGTAGTCACTGTGTTTTTCCTCAAAAATTATGATCCTGGTTGAAAACCATAAACTGGGGTTAGGGTTATGGTACCATTTTATTTTTTGCATTATATTAACCCTAACCCCCTGAATGATAAAGTTCCTAAGTCCCCCTCCGAGCGCCTGTGCCGCCGGTTTACAAGACGTAGTCACCCGAGCCTATATGGTGAGCACATTATACTGCATGAATGAGAAGCTGAGGGCCGTGGCTTTTAACGAGTACTGGAACTCCAGACTCAGAGAAGGAGCACGATCAAAGACCACTCTGAAACTTATAAATTGGGAATGCACGCAGGGTATGAAACCACACAACTTATGGTCCACTGTCACTTCAAATACCAGGGATGTCCAGAGGGCCGGTGTGAAGGCACGCCTCCTGACAGGGACTTACACCCTCCAAGCAAGCAAGGCCAAGTATTATCCAGGAACAGACAGCACTTGTCTATTATGCAAGAAAGATGCAGAGAATCTGCAGCACTTCCTCACTCAGTGTGAAACCCTGGAACCTACAAGGGAATACCACCTACAACATCTTAAGCAGGCAGTAAAGGAAGGATATCCTGAATTCAGTTGGGAAACTCTACAAGGTGGAAATACTTCTCTTCACCAACTGATACTAGACTGCACCGCTGTGGGATTATTCCCATATCCCCCGGAAGGGCACACACTGGATGCTATAGAAAGTACTTCCAGAAGACTTTGTTATGCACTTCACCGAGTAAGAAATAATTTATTAGCAGCAATGGATTGATTGAGTCAATCTAATGATGGACCTTTATCACGGCAGTCTCTGAGACAGCATAATGATGCATGATTAACTTTTTCGCGTTGGCGATGTTTTACGAACTTTGTTGGATTTCATATTCCGAGTGACTCTACGTTTCGTCGTGTTAGATAGTTTTAGATGTAGACTTTTAGATAGATTTTGATGTGTTTTTTTTAACCAAATTGCCCCCATACCCTACCCTGTTTAATAGCAGGGGTGCGCCTATTTTAAGGCGGGATTTCACAACTACTACTACTACTGTAGACATTGAATTTTCTCTGTAAAGATTGCGGAAAAATGGCTTAAACTTGACTTGCAAAAGGGCATTGATTAAAGTGTACCTGTACGAAGATTATGGAGGTTAACACGATGGCTCAGGTTTGATAAGGAACGATCTAAAGTAAGATCGACAGAGTTTTCTACTGTTTACAAAGTGAAATTATATTTGTGTATCGACATTATGACGTCATCATATGAAATCAAGGAAGGGCATTCCTGTTCAGTGTCAAAGTGCAGGTGTTGTTAAATTGCATACATTAGGTTTACAGCCCTTAATAGTTTTGGTATTTAGCCAGTGACAGTTTGACAGCTAGAATCGTTGATACCGATCAGTCTAGCTGTCATAATATTGACCAGCAAATAACAGCTGAATTTTGTTTACTACTGTCTGGGGTTTCACCTGGTTTGACCAAACAGTATTGACATTCACTGGGTAAAAGACCTCATCATAATTATATACAAGGCCAACCTGTTATCAAACAAGGCACTACTAGCTCAGTGTTAATGTGTACCGTAAAACGGGGTGGATAGGGACAGTTTCAGCACTCTCTAGATTGTAGATTTTTCCATGTAGCCTCATGAGCCAAACTCTTTAGCGCATATTATTATTATGTCCACCTACAATGCCTTTCAACTGCCACTATAAAAAATTGAAAATATGTGATGGGTATATATTTTTTCTTACAAAGGTCGGTGTCCCTATTCACCCCAGCGTCGGGTCAATAGGGACAGCATTATCCTTGGTAGGAAATCACTAGATTTAAAGAGTTTTTCCCTGTTTTATTCTACATATGGGTGAATATGGATAATGAGTGAATTTTGAAGAAGAAAAAAACAATCACTTTTAAGTAGTTTTTACCACAATAACTATTCAAAATTATGTTTTAACAATATCTCTTAGACATGTTAGACGTGTCAGTTAACAAAGAAATAAATACTTGACTGCTTTAGGTAAAGAGTTATTTAGGTGCTTGAAGTTCATATAATATGTTATTCTTTGAATTGAGCTTTATATTCTAATTGATATGTAACAATTCAGTATCAAATGTTCATCTTTTCTACAAATATGGAGATAAATATCATGTGTCATTAAATGTGTCTTTAAATGTGAAAAATACTAATGAACAAAATAGCACCCTCATCACTCGGAATATTAGCATGACGTATATCTGGCACACTATTATAATATAGTATCAGTTTTAACAAGAAATATGATAATTTCTGGTCAACAATGGCAAAATAACAGCTCAAAAATTGAAGCTTTCAATCAAGCGTTTATAGAATTGAGTCAATAGGGACATAATACACTTATCCAGACCATAATTGTTTTCTTATACCCAAATGAGTCAAACTTTTGAGATGATATTTATGTCCACATAATAAGCATTTAAACTGATTTTACCAATTTTACGAAAAAAATGCAAAAAAGCTTGAAATGTAAAATCCTTTCAGAATTTCTTACCAATGTCAAAGAGTATGTTGAAGAACCTTAAAAGCTATGTCCTGGTGCATTTCCAGCTCATTTGCTCAAATTATGCTGTTAGGAGCAGGAAAGTTTTACCACACCATTTGTTCAGTGTGTTTTTTCGGACACCTTTATTTCAATACCCTGGCATCCCCGTCAGACACTTTTGCCCAAATGGGGGGGGGGGGGGGGGGGGGGGGGGGGGGGGGGGCGGGGGGTGGGTTACACCTACAATGTTCGTAAAAGGTTGCCCCAAATTTTTTCCAAGTCAGTCACCTCGTGAATTTCACGTAAGTGTGGGGGGGGGGGGGGGGGGGGGGGGCGGTGAAGTCAAAACATTTCGCACGTCAAACATTTTCGAACGGACACAAAATTTCGCGATCGCCACCGTCGCCCCCCCCCCCCCCCCCCCCACATCTGACGGGCCTGCCTAGCTCCACATTTTGTTCTTTCACATCAGCTGAACCATTTCCTGAACACTATTATATTGCTCTTTAAACATTTGGAAAAAAGAAAATAATACATCAAATACAAAAAAATGAGATTTCAAACACTTTTCCCATTTGTGTCCCTAAAGAACATGAACCACTATCCCGTTAAAAAAACACCCCATGGGTTTTGGGAAAACTATTGCCATATTTGTTCATATTTCCTTTTCATCAAACGAATGAATGAATAGGCCTTGTGAGCGTGAAATAAACTAAATAGCACCTCGTCTTTTTTATTTTTGTGTGCAAATGTCACTAAATATGTGTAAACTTTAGTCATCATCATCGTCAACGCTTTCCGGCTATGTTGCCATTGCGCGCGCAACTATTGCCCGCCAGGTCATGCGATCATTGGTCTGTGTCAAAAGTTCCGGTTTAATTTCTTTGTTTACATTTGCGACCCAGGTAGGCTTTGGACGTCCGACTGGTCTCTTCGTTGGTCTGTTGTATTCTTTTAAAGCCTGACGTGCTGGAGTTTCCTCTGGTAATCTGTATAAATGTCCCAGCCAATTTAGACGTCTTCGTTTGATCGTTTTCCTCCAAGGCTCACTATTTGTTTTAGTATAGAGGTCAACATTTGTCATTTTATCAAGTTTGGTAATATTGAGATTCCGTCTTAATAGAGTTCTTTGGAAAACATCTATTTTGTGTTCTAGTTTCATTGTTATTGTCCATAGTTCACTGTTGTATAGAAAGATTGAGCTAACATATGCGTTGAAAATTCTCATTTTGGTGGTTATTGTTGCCCTCCTGCTTTGAAGAAATTGTTTGAGTTGGTTATATGTGCCGATGGCTAGCCCTTTTCTTCTTTTTATATCCTCCTCTGTGTCTAGTAGAGATCCTAAATACTTGCATTTTTTCCAGTCTGTTGGGCCTTCCCTGGTTACTTTGTAGAGTTCTGTTTTTTCTCCATTTATGGTGAGATTTCTTTTCTTCAACTTTGATGGTACTGTTTTCTTTATTTTGGTGATTAGACCAGAGTTTGTTGTAATCCAGCTAATATCATCAGCATATTGCTGATCTATTGTCACTGATTGGTTTGGGTTTGGTATGCAGTAAGAGTGATCTTGCAGATGTGTTGGTAGAAGATCCTTGGATACTTCCCTTGCAATGGCATAATTATGTTCTGTCTCATCTTTCTCTCTCGCTGCATGAAGTGATTTTGCTAAATAGTATGTAAATAAAATTGCACTGGCACAGTCACCTTGTGGAGCACCTATATTTGTCTTGAATTGTTGTCCTGTTTCCTTGTTTACACGGACTTGTATGTTTACATCTTTGAGTAATAGGTAGAACATATGCAGTTCATCTTCGGCTAGTACTTCTTTGAGATCTTCAATTAAAATGTCTCTCTGGATGGTATCAAACGCTTTACTCATGTCGAGTAATAAAATGTTGATCTCATAGTTTGAAGATGTTATTGCTTTTTCCGCAAGTGTCTTTATGGTAAATACATGTTCTGTTGTCCCTCTTCCTGATCTGTATGCAGCTTGTGAAATTGGTATTTGACTATTAAGTTTTTCCGATGTCCTTGTTATCATGATTATTGCGAGGATTTTCCTGATGACCGATAGAAGAATGACTGGTCTAAGGTTTTTTGGTGGTCCTTGTTTCTTTCCTGGTTTTGGTAGTGGTACAAGAATACCAGTTTTTAGTTCTTTTGGATAGTCACCTGTTTTTGCCATATGATTTAGTAGATCAGCTATGCTTTGGTGTATGATCAGTGGACCATGTTTTATAAGTTCTGCTTTCAGTTGGTCACATCCTGCACTTTTATTGTTCTTTAAGGATTTTACTGCTTTCTGTACTTCACTCACAGAAAAAGGTATTTCCATCTCTTTTGATTTTATTTCGGGTATTTCCTTTTCTGAGTCTATATGAAATACATCTTGAAAATGCTTTGTTATAATCTCTATTTGCTCTTTGGTGTTTGAAGTGAGTCCTTTCTCTCCTTCAACTAGAAGTTTCTTCTTTGGTTTACTTTGTTGTAGTTGTCTCACCGCTTGGTACATTCTGTTGGAGTCATTTTTATTTCTCTCTATTTCTTCAACCTGCTCGATAATTTTCTTTGTTTTTTCTTCTTCGATAAGCTTGTGAATTTCTTTAAGAATCTTGTTCCTTTTTGTTTTGATCTCCCTGCTTTTGATCTTGTCTGTGGACGCATTTATGTCATTTCGTAGTTTTTTCTGTGCATTTGATAATTCTTTAAACTTTAGTATTATATGCAATTTCCAAACTTCCAACATGTGTAGGCAAACAGAAATAATTTGGGATTTTTTAGTCAATATTGGGGCAAAAGGATTAAAAAAATATCCTGATCATCATACAATAATATACTTTCAACATTTTCTAAGCCATTATAAAAATACCAGATGTTAAAACACAAAAGTCACAAACTAGCATATTTTGGGTACACTTCTATAGACATCCTTAATTAAGAATAACAGCTCTAGCCAAATTGCCCACACGACCAAGCCCAAGGGATCTTTGTGGTCACATTACTGTGTCCCCAAAGAAAGTTCAATGTTATGGTAAGTAGAAATTCATCTATATTATAATACGCTACTCTCTGTCTGTTTGTCTGTTTGTTTGTTTGTTTGTCTGTGCGCGCTTTTTCGTGGCTTTCCCGGGGTCGGGCGGCGTTCAAACTCGGTGGGTGGGTGCAGCTCGGTCCCCGCAAGAGCAAGTTTAGTTTTGTTTGGGGCCCCGGCCCCAGGGGCCCCAGAGGGGTCTTTTTTTGTTAGAAGAGTCGTATGGTGCTTAAACTCGGTGGGCGGGTTTGGCTTGGGCCAACTAAATTTTTGAAAATGTTTGTTTGGGGCCCCGGGCCCCAGGGGGCCCCACAGGGGTCTTATTTGTTAGAAGTGTCGTACGGTGCTCAAACTCGGTGGGCGGGTGTGGCTTGGGCCAACTAATTTTTTGAAAATGTTTGTTTGGGGCCCCGGGCCCCAGGGGGCCCCACAGGGGTCTTTTTTTGTTAGAAGAGTCGTACGGTGCTCAAACTCGGTGGGCGGGTGTGGCTTGGGCCAACTAAATTTTTGAAAATGTTTGTTTGGGACCCCGGGCTCCAGGGGGCCCCACAGGGGTCTTTTTTTGTTTAGAAGAGTCGTACGGTGCTCAAACTCGGTGGGCGGGTGTGGCTTGGGCCAACTACATTTTTGAAAATGTTTGTTTGGGGCCCCACAGGGGTCTTTTTTGTTAGAAGTGTCGTACGCTGCTCAAACTCGGTGGGCGGGTGTGGCTTGGGCCAACTAAATTTTTGAAAATGTTTGTTTGGGGCCCCGGGCCCCAGGGGGCCCACAGGGGTCTTTTTTGTTAGAAGTGTCGTACGGTGCTCAAACTTTTTATATGAATAAAATTGATTCACAGTTGTAAATTTTCAAACAATATACAACCATATTAAGTAACCAACTCGACCTGGGCCAGAATCTTTCCCGTCCCTATGAATTCAGAAGTCATAATTGGGTAAATGAACTCCATGTCTCCCACAAACCGGTAAATCCACAAGCCGCTAAACCCACGAACCGCCAAATCCCGGGTGACCGCCTAGTTGGTAATAATACAGTACATGAAGCTAGAGTTCCTACAATCAGGGACAATATTGTTGGACCTTTTTTATGTGTGTGATTAAAAACTCTCCCTCCCCACTGCATCAATGTTGAAACATGATTTTTGGGCTACGAGTGGGGTAAGTTATTTGGATCGAGGAAACGTCTTTGACGGCTGTTTCAATAGTGTAAATTTTGCGGAAACAAGGACACCCAACGTGTTCAAACTAACTATCTATGACCATGATTGAATAAGTCTACTAGGTTCATAATGTACCATAGAGGTTTTATAAGTCTGCAAGGTGTCATACAACATTGCTAGTAGTAGTTATTTTCTTTCAAACCAATCTCATTCACTTTGAGGTGCCTTGGTGCCTATACTTTTTTGAACCCACACGAACCCACCTTTTTTAGTATTGTTATGGTCATGATGGTGTAGCAAATACAATTATGACACTCGAATATTTAGACAAACTAGCAAGTAAAAGCCTATTTTTAATTCATTTTACACCCCACCTCGTTTGTGCATATCGTTGTGTCATTGACATTGTAGTCTCAGTCTCGCTAAAGAGTACGCTACAGTTCAGGGGCGGATCCAGACATTTCTTGGGGGTGGGGGGGGGGCAACATTTGAAAATGTGCATACATTTGTAAGTGTATAAACCAAAGTGGTGGGTTCCTCGCTAGCGCGGACAGGGGATTTCATGTGCCTCCCTCGCAAGTGGATCTTTTTCAATTTTCGAACTCATTGGGTGCGATCTGGTGTATACTTTTGACCAATATTTTATCGAAAAGCCACCTCTTCATTTCCAATCAATATTTTTTTTTTATCATTGCCAGAAAGGAGTTGAGCTTAACTGATATTGTCTTGATTTATGTATAGATGTTTGAAAAGCGCAGACAGCGGGAGCCTGAGGGGATGTGTCACCTCAGAATTTGATTTTTTATTTCAATTTTCAAACTCATTTAGTGCGATTTGGTGTGTACTTTTGACCGATATGTTATTGAAAAGCAATCACTTTATTTCCAATCAATATTGGCTTTTTATATAGGCCTATGCCAGAAAGAAGTTGTGCATACTGATTATATTAATATTATTGATTTAGAAATTGTTACGTTGAAAAAACTTTAGGTTCAAAAAAAGCATATCAAATATACTAGTTACATAAAACATATCAGATTTCTCGTACGCGTATATCCTGACACCGACATCCATAACTCCAAACGTTCTTATGTCCCTCGCATGCCTCCCGCTTGCCTTTTCGTACACCATCCCCCAACCAATTGATTGGCCCATCATAGCTCTCTGTTGAGAGTTACCTGTTTGATTTGTAATCACTCAGTTCATTAACTTTGTTAATTAAGTTTGGGCTATTGTTCACATTTGCTCTTTATATACAAAAAGAAAAAACCACCCACCCTTTTCTTTTTCGTTTGTCCCCTCTTCTTCCTAAATTAGGCTCTTTCCCTTTTTTCTTTCCTTTTTTTAAATTTTTTCCTTTTAAAATAAAAATTAGGGGGAGGGCGCCCCTAGTACAACAAATCATACTTAAGTGATATTTGTCATCAGTTGGTATTATTCATCATAGGGTATTTTGCATGTTTCACTATCTGTCCCCATCCTTCTAAATATGATTTTCGTGTTAATTTCTGTATCGCTTACCAGAGCTCAAAAACACACTTCTTTGTGCTTGTTCTTATCTACTCTTTCTCATCTATCTTGCCATTCTTATTTTCAAAAGGATGTGTAATCATATTATAATTGAACAATTTAAATACGTTCACACAAAGGTTTCAATAATAATATCTATCAAAACTAAGAAAATATATTTCCAATGAACTACATAAAACATACAACCCCTAGCTATGGCTCTCTAAAAAAAGCACCAGAAAACAAAAGAACAATCTTTGTTTGTTAATTACGGTAAATATTATATGGGGCAGGAGATACTTATACAGCGACATTTAAAACATGTGAGAACTTGTGCAATATATGATAACATGTACTATGTTTCCATATTCATGCACATGTTTTGCATTCTGATGAGGCCTAAGGTTTGATTTGCCTAACCCGACCGACCCTAAATACATCGCCGACCCTGAATATGTTTTATTATTTTGAGGGAGGAAAATATAAAAATAAAGATGAATATTTAAAAAAATGTAAAAAATAAAAAAAGATTAAAAAAAAGATATAACAATTGAACAAAGTATTAAAGTTTCTGACTGTTTGCTTTCATTTTCGGCTATTTTAAGTCCCCAAAGCAGGTGATTTAAAAAAATAAAAATAAATGTTTAAAAAAATCCCGACCGACCTATCCTATTTGTTTTTGTCATGTTAGGCCAATCAAACACCTTTTTTTTAGGCCTGATATTTTGGAGGTATTTGATCGATTTATTACATGTCATGTCTAAAGTTTGATTATCCAATGTAAATTTGTTGGAAGTTAAACTCTATACTTTTAAGTACACTTATCAATTCCATTCTGTAAACGAGATAGCCCTCCTCGCATGGCCACTAAAACCAGCATATCCAGGGAAATAATTATACTAAGATAGAATATAGACACTCTGAGTCAGCCATCCTCCTAGCTGAGTACGGGCGGTTCTCTGGTTGATTTCTGGCGGTTCTCTGGCAGTTTTCTAGGCTTAGTTAGATAGAGTAGTTCTAAAGGGGACTATACGCGCGGGGTGAATCTATTATATACCATACACAGGATTTCAATAATTTAAGCATAAACTAGAAATTGCAATATATTTATATCATTTACAGTGTACACAAATTGTATGGCAACATTCATGTAATTACTGCTGAACGTTTTGAAACATTTATATTAATTGTTACCATGGTTGCATTAGCATTAATTTAGGGCTTTCGAGGTAATGCATGAAGTAGACGGATTTTCAATAAATCACATGAAAGAGAGAAATACCTGACCATCCATCCAACACAATGTCTCCTTTATCAGTGTTTATGCAAAACAACAACAAAACGGACCTCCTGTGGTCGGTCGGTTAATAGGCGGTTTGTTTGTTATTTTTTCTTATTTTCACTTTTCAAAATTTAAAAAACATAAAATGAAATTAAGAAGGGTTAAAATGTTGCCATTTTTTTACAAGCAATCAATTCCACGAGGTTCGAATTATCCATTTGCATGTGAATTTGTATTTCTATCTCTTTTATTTCAATTTTGCTTGTTTAGTGAGATATATAAGAGTTACATAAACTTTACTTTGAGTTGAGATCGGATAGGTAGCCCCATACACAAACAGTCAATATCTATCAAGATTTGTAATGAAACATCAAATATTAATCAACTAGATCCTTTGCGGAACACATCATTTTTTAGAGTTTCAAAGAGATCACATGTGCCAAATTTGGATCTGCCATTTTAACAGCAAATGTACTATTAGGTAATTGAATATAGAGATAGTTAGTTAAAGATGTTATTTATCATCAAGCATTTAAGGGGATGATAAATCTTTAGGATTTTACCTGTAATTAATGTCCAGTTATTCAAATGTCTGCCTTTCTATTTATCAGCGCATATATTGGCTAATTAATTCAAATGCACAAACTTTTCTATATTTTGTTTTGGTTTTTAATGTGTGGGGTATTTGTTCATTCTCATGCATGATAAAGACTGTAATTAGGCCCTAATTCTGCTTTATAAAAGCTTGTGATGACAATGTCTTAGATTATAAATGTATTATCAATGTGTACATTTGAACACAACAAAATAAAACTGAATTCATTATCATCAATTTTTAATTTTATATCTATTAATAAAGATCATTTGTAATCGAATCTCAGAGCAGTTGAGACAATTTTTAAGATCATCAGATATATCAAAATGAAAATAGATAAACCTGTTTTGAAAAATTATATTAATTTCATTGTTTAGTCTGTAAAACAGGTTTTGTAGTACAGTTGAATGACATTTATATCAACAACTTTGGTCACAATTATATAATTAGCTCTGACCATGGGTCCACATGGTTCTACCAACTTGTAGACATGCCTCACGTCTCAGGGTATAGTGTGGGTTTCATAAAGCTATACCAAAAAACGTATGTTTTATTTCATCAGGCCATTTCCATGGGAAACAGGAATTGTTTAACAAACTTTTGAAATTGCAATTTTTTTGTTATCTGGTAATATTAAGGCAAAGTACATGTATTTTAGAAAGTAAAATAATAAACAGTTTCTTGTCCCCCCCCCCCCCACCCCCCCCCCCCACCCCCCCCCCCCCCCCCCCCCACGCATCATTTTACCGGAATTCTATAATTTTCTTTTTTTTTCTTTATTCTTCCCATAACTTTTTTTAAATATTTAAAAAGTAGGTATCTTGGTAATACTAATAGTAATACTAGATTTACTTTAGTCCAATGAGCATTTTAAATCAGGTTTTGTGTAAACCAACCCCCCAGAACCATGAAATAAAAAGAGTTTACAAAAGCCTCATCCTCTTCAAGTTACGCAATCAATCATGAAATACCACGCTGGTATATGGTGATTTTGCATCGTTTACTAAAATAATTTTAAAAAGGTGCCCTCATCCTCCTTTTATTCAAAAGTTAGGACAAGAAACTATTTTTTATTTTTTATTTGGCCTTAAACAAAAATAATATGTTTTCTTCGCCTGACTTTTTTTATTTGGTGAGGGGCTTTAATATTTGTTATTTGTCCAAAAATTATTTATATTATGTAGATCTATGTGTACTATAAAATGTCCCATTGTTGAAGTATTGTCGTATCATGAATTTCTCGTTTTAAAATTATATTTCATAGTTTTCCTTTTTTCCCCAGCTATATTCTAACTCTAGCCTGGGAACATTGTGTGGAACTCAATGTGTTTATTTTAAAATAGTATACCAAAAGCCCTGATGCTCTTGCTAGTCAAATTGCTTGGGCCAATGTCATGAGTCATGACCATGGATTGCTCCATGGCTGTAAAATAGCCCTGACTGGTTAAACCAGGGAGGTGATAACGATCTAATTGGTGCAATAAATCAGGTGAAAAGAGAAAGTGAGGCTAAATTTATGACCGGCGAAATGGGCTTTTTCGCCGGTAAAACTTGTTCAATTTCCATAAGGGCTGTAAACCTAATGACAACGTCCAATAAGTGTGATTCAAATAGCTGTTAGCTGATTTGAATATCGAGTCCTCACTATCAGTCTGTAGCATATAATAATTTAACTATGACTGTCCAGTTCCCTGATTGAATGTTGATCCCAGACCCAGTGATTATTAAATTCATACAGGAGAAATAATCCTGCGTGTACACCATCTAATTACACCGTAGCGTAGTACTCACACAGGAGAAATAATCCTGCGTGTACACCATCTAATTACACCGTAGCGTAGTACTCACACAGGAGAAATAATCCTGCGTGTACACCATCTAATTACACCGAAGCGTAGTACTCACACAGGAGAAACAATCCTGCGTGTACACCGTCTAATTACACCGTAGCGTAGTATTCACACAGGGGAAATAAACCGTCCTGTGTGCGCACACCGTCTAATTAATAATCACCATAGTATTCACACAGGGGAAATAAACCGTCCTGTGTGCGCACACCGTCTAATTAAGAAATCACCGTAGCATTTACACAGAGAAATATTTCCTGTGCATCCGTAATATTAAGTTGTTCCCTGTAGTATAATAATGGTATGTGTGAGTAATATGAGGGTCGTGTCCGAGATATGTTAGCGTGATAAACAGATTTGCAGTTTAACGAGTTCACAATTAAACGTGATTTGTACATTTATAAGTTGAAATATTAGTGCGTTTGTTATATTTTGTCACCTTTTATAATCATTTAAGGTAAATCACATATTTACCGCTTACCCACGGCTTTCAAGCCTAGATCGTTCGCGTAACCGCAGGTTAGGTTTAGCCATCACTAGCCGGCGGTTCGCCACAAATTGGTGTCAGATGTGGGATAGTTAATTTTGTTACTGCAAATTTCTTTTTGGAAATTGTTATTTAAGGATTTTTATTTTTTGGGATTGAAATTTAAGGGATCTCAAGTTTCTGGTTGGGGATTTAGATTATAATTTTGTAGTTGTCATTGCACCTGTAAAAGTATTTATCATACAGTGAGTATTACCCAAGGGTATACAATATACATACATCAATAATCATGGATTCTGTAGAAAATTGGGGTGAGCACCCGCATGACCGCATTGATAATTTAGAACAAGATGTGAAAGCTCTACATGCCCTGTTAGCTTACGAGAGGATTTATGTGCAAGAGATAAAGGAGGAAAGAGATCAATTACGTAGACGGTTGGAAGTAATGGAGCAGTTAAATGCAGAGAAGCAGCAAGAAACGAAATGTTTCATGAACGCTGAACAAGTTAAAGTGCCAAAAATGCATTATTCCTGTGTGTTAGGCGAGGAAACGGTCGTGGATACCGGTGGACTAGTACAAAGGCTGGCCACAATGGAGAAAGAGTTTAAGGCGTTCCGGGAGTCCATCACCATCAATAAACCTGCCGCGTATCGTCCCCGTAGAATCAGACTGAACAAGAAACAGCGTGAGGAGCGGAAAAGAATGGCCTGTTGTTACAGCTGCAAAAGAATAGGGCATTATCAGAGGAATTGTGTACAACAAGTGGATCAGCTGCAATTCGCCCACGGATATGGCAGGCCAGAGTTACCGTCAGTGCGTCGAGCGCCTTTTGCGGAATTAAGATGTGTGGCAACAGCACCTCGTCGAGTTGCACCTGTACCAGCACCAAGACGTGTGACACCAACTCGCAAAGTGCCTTTTACATCACCACGGCGTGGAATAAATCTGGCTGGACAATGTCGAAGTGACTGCATATTTCGAAGACTTTGTGCAAATGTGCCAGATGTAAATATATTTATAGGACCATTATTAACAAAATCATGAAATCATTATGATGTGACGTGTGATGTAACTAGTGCTATTGGACTATTGACACTTTTAACGCCTTCTTTGTATGGTGGTTTTACGCAAGAAAAGACTTATAGCAAATATATTTGGCATCGTGTACCTTGGAGGGCTAAAACACCACTGTACATGGTTGCCCAGAGATATGAAGGGAATACATGCATTTTTGATGTGTTGTCTTGAAAAATGACTTGCAGTATTTTGATATTCAAGGTGTTTTTACGAGGACACTAGACTTTGACACGGTAGTCAGTTGAGGAGTACCTGTCGAGTGAAGGACATATGATCCAGTTGTGCAAAGTGGAGGACGTCGAGCGAAGGACAGTGGAGCCTGCCACACGAGGACTGATGAACCTAACTGGATTATAGTAGCAGGGTTCTAGCGACACCGATAAATGTGTAATTTCGGCAGATAGAATTGGCTGTTTCATTTCTTGGAGATTGCCTTGCTAATCTACCTGGATGTCAGATCTGCCTAGAATCTGCAGGGGTATCGTCAGTGCAGCAGAGACTATTGATGGATACCACCTACAGGAATTGTGCCAAACATAATGTGCTTGTCATGTCACATGTTGTAATTTTTATTGATTATAACCAATCTTTAACACAGGTGCTTTGACTAATGGCTCAAAACCACTAAAAACGGCCAATTACGCAAAATGTGTGTCGCATGCCTTCAATTAAGAATAACTATGAAAATTGGAAAGTAATTATAAACTACATGCATTATACATTTTCAACATATAATAGACTAAAACTTCTGAAAATTCTAGGACTTGGGTATTATTATTTTGGAAGTTACGATTTCGTAAATACGCTAAACCGGGCAAAAACCATATGTCGCAAATCACTATCTATAGATAGTTTGTGATGTTGTTGAAGAAAACAAGTCCTGTCGTGCATAAAAGTAGTACTAGAAAGCAAACACAGTTGCATGCTTTACCAAAAAACAAAAACAAATACATTAGAAATATGCAGAGGTTAATTATTTTTAAATTGATAATTGTCGCAAAATTCCATGAAACATACGTTACCGTATACATATAAACTCACCCTTTCCCACCTTTTTTCAGTTTTAAGTCATATTTCTTTCTTTTATAAAATAACTAACACCTCGTCTAAAGCCTATATGAATGGAGATATAATTTGGGGAAAAGCTTTGGAGAAAAAAAATACATCTAGTATCGATTTTGTGACCGTATTGTGACAGTATAGTTAAGAAAAGTAACCTACGTTACCAATTTTATCAGAATTAAACAATGGGGTGTATACAAGGGATATACTAAACATAAGTACATGGTACCCTTATCCAACTGAAATTATTTTATTTCATCAGCGACCGTAAATCATGAACTGGGTCACAGTGAAGTTCAAATGAAACATCCGTTACCGAAACATACGTGACTGCCATTTCACCCACCTCAACTTATTTTAGTAAAATCGTAACGATCACCTCCTAGCAAGTGCTATTATACCGCCATCATGCGTCTAGGAGAGGTTGGAAACAAAAATGGTTGCAAAATGGCGCTTCTTAACAGAACCATGTGTAACGTAGGTTGCATCAATTGTAACGTAGGTTGCATCAATTGTAACGTAGGTTTCAATTTCACCTTTGCCTTTGTATGGTAGAATTTATTAGTACATGTTGTGTTTAAAGCGTGTGATATAAAATACAAAGTAGACAAACAATAAAGTACATTGTTTCAATGGAATAGGCATATTTTACGGACTTTAAAAGGCTTGTCAATCTAACATTTGAGCCATTGGTAACGTAGGTTTCATCAGTAAATTTTAACATTAACATTTAAAAAATAAAAAGTTGAGAATATTACGTGCTCATATTTGTCCGAGTAAAAATTCAAAGTGTTATCTTTAATTCTTTAGGTGTTACAATAGTTTTGAGAACATTTGAATTCTCACAAATTCTGAAATCCGAATTGGTCGTTTTTAGTGGTTTTGAGCCTAATTCATATGCCTTATGTACAAATGTAATTATTGTAATATTTTTGTAGTTCTAAGTGTTTTATTTTCAGTGAGCAGCTTTGGGCGTGTTTTGTTTTGTTTTGTTATGCCACCGGGACGGTGCCATCTTGGGTGGGGGGCTCTGTCACGCGCCGACCGCTGCTCCCTGGAGGTAGAATGTTATACCGCTAAATTGGTATACTGCCCTCTATTGTAACACGGGCTGGTTTTAGACGGTATAGCAGCCTGTGCCCCCGATGGAATGGAAAATGGCCCACGATGTAGACATTGAATTTTCTCTGTAAAGATTGCGGAAAAATGGCTTAAACTTGACTTGCAAAAGGGCATTGATTAACGTGTACCTGTACGAAGATTATGGAGGTTAACACGATGGCTCAGGTTTGATAAGGAACGATCTAAAGTAAGATCGACAGAGTTTTCTACTGTTTACAAAGTGAAATTATATTTGTGTATCGACATTATGACGTCATCATATGAAATCAAGGAAGGGCATTCCTGTTCAGTGTCAAAGTGCAGGTGTTGTTAAATTGCATACAACGTCCAATAAGTGTGATTCAAATAGCTGTTAGCTGATTTGAATATCGAGTCCTCACTATCGGTCTGTAGCATATAATAATTTAACTATGACTGTCCAGTTCCCTGATTGAATGTTGATCCCAGACCCAGTGATTATTAAATTCATACAGGAGAAATAATCCTGCGTGTAGGCCTACACCATCTAATTACACCGTAGCGTAGTACTCACACAGGAGAAATAATCCTGCGTGTACACCATCTAATTACACCGTAGCGTAGTACTCACACAGGAGAAATAATCCTGCGTGTACACCATCTAATTACACCGTAGCGTAGTATTCACACAGGAGAAATAATCCTGCGTGTACACCGTCTAATTACACCGTAGCGTAGTATTCACACAGGGGAAATAAACCGTACGTCCTGTGTGCGCACACCGTCTAATTAATAATCACCATAGTATTCACACAGGGGAAATAAACCGTCCTGTGTGCGCACACCGTCTAATTAAGAAATCACCGTAGCATTTACACAGGAGAAATATTTCCTGTGCATCCGTAATATTAAGTTGTTCCCTGTAGTATAATAATGGTATGTGTGAGTAATATGAGGGTCGTGTCCGAGATATGTTAGCGTGATAAACAGATTTGCAGTTTAACGAGTTCACAATTAAACGTGATTTGTACATTTATAAGTTGAAATATTAGTGCGTTTGTTATATTTTGTCACCTTTTAGTCATTTAAGGTAAATCACATATTTACCGCTTACTCACGGCTTTCAAGCCTAGATCGTTCGCGTAACCGCAGGTTAAGTTTAGCCATCACTAGCCGGCGGTTCGCCACAGTACTGGTCTGTAATGTGGTATTCTTCTTTAGGGCGATACAACCCAATTTATGTCTCATATCAAAGGTTATATTGTGTAGCTTCATGATATAATTTGGAATTTGACCGAGAAATTTGGGTTTGGCTGATTTAAAGTTGTTGCGGACGTACAGGGTATTTATGTCGTCGCCTAAAGGGGCATTTTACAAATTTAAGAATCTACTAAATGTGTTCATGTAATGCCCGATATAGGGGCGGACATTTTTTATTTGTTTTCTCAAACACAGCAGATAACGCCCTCAGTTTCGAAGCCGTCACCATGGCACGTCATCTCACACACTGCACACGCAACACGACCGTGCCGATGCAGCTGCAGCTGCACAACTTGTCATTGTTATTGTACAGTACAAACAGTTCGCTGTTCCGTACTTTACAATCAATACAATATACAACATCAAAATAGAGTAGTATTCTGCGCCATTGTAACTGGTCATGAGCAGCCAAAACATCAAAATATAATATATAGCAGTATTCTGCGCCATTGTAACTGGTCATGAGCAGCCAAAACATCAACATATTATAATATAGCAGTGTGCTGCGCCATTGTCACTGGTCACGAGCAGACATATGTACCGGGGATGTACGTTAGTACGGTATCGGAAAGTAAAATTGATTGTGAATTGAATTTGGACCATTTGATATTATTTTCATCATGTATACAAAACAGTCAGCCCTGTTTGTTATAATTTAATAGCGAGTCCAAATTGAATTCTTCTAGTTCATGACATTGACTCGAGTTGCTTTTAGACCTTTTCCATATTGCAAAGCTTTACCAGAATTTCTCTCATTTGAGTCATAAGACTAGTCATGAAAGGATCCATACCAAAGAGAAACCATATCAATGTGCATACTGTGACTAGAGTTTCTCTCAATTGCATCATAAGACAAGTCATGAAAGGATCCATACCAACAAAGAGAAACCATATCAATGTACATACTGTCACTACATGTAGAGTTTCTCTCAATTGCATCATAAGACTAGTCATGAAAGGATCCATACCAAAGACAAACCATACCAATGTACGTACTGTGACAAGAGTTTTCCTCATTTGCAAACTAAGACCAGTCATGAAAGGATCCATACCAAAGAGAAACCATATCAATGTGCATATTGTGACAAGAGTTTCTCTCATTTCAGTCATAAGACTAGTCATGAAAGGATCCATACCAAAGACAAACCATACCAATGTACGTGCGTACTGTGAAAAGAGTTTTCCTCATTTGCAAACTAAGACCAGTCATGAAAGGATCCATACCAAAGAGAAACCGTATCAATGTGCATACCCTTACCAAACTGGAATACTAAATAAGTGTTCGGAATATATCCATTCTGTATTCGGAATACTTATTTAGTGGTATTGTTGTGGTTGAATGTATTCTCCAATTTT
>JAYJML010000517.1:0-27612 GCA_035610835.1 Ophiura sarsii
GTGACTGGTGACGTCATGTATTTACAAATGGGGACACCCTCTGTTGATTCCCTTCAGGCAGAATATACAGTAAAGTTAATGAAGACAACATGAAATTTCTTTCTAATGAATTGTAAAGCTCATTTTTTTTTTTTTTTTTGTGTGTGAAATGCGATAGCTTATAGCATTCCTAAGCAAGTTTAAAGACAGTTTTGATAACAATTTGCTGTGACACCACAATCTAGTTAGAAAACCTGATCTGGCCTATGGTAAACTATAGGAACTCTTGCCCGGTGTGTTTTGTCTCAAATCAACAGAGGGCGTCCTAAATGTAAACAACGGTCACCTCATCTATAGTTTTACCAACATGTCTTGGTGCAGCGAGTTATAGTTTTACCAACATGTCTGTGAGGCGAGTTATCATGGGTATAGTTTAACTATGGAACTATGGAAACTTTTATTTTCAATATATGACGTGACCTGTGACCAGCTGGCGTAACTAGACTTTTTCATTTGGGGGGGGGGGGGGGGGGGGGGGAGGAAGGGGCAGTGACTTGAAATGGGGGGTGGGGTGGGGGGGGGGGGAGAAGGGGGCAGTGACTTGAAATGGGGGGGGGGGGGGGGCTCCATTCCACACCCACACCGATTGACTTCATTTTGGGGGGCGATGTTTCCAGCCACCGCCCCCCCCCCCCCCCCCGGTTACGCCACTGGTGGTAAGGGTATGTTGTACACCAAAATCCCGCGAAAAAATGGTCCTTTTATTTTTAAATTGTCATGAATGCCTAATAATATTATATGCTACCACTTTCGGAGACTGGGGCATAGGCATAAATATTAAGCTGAGGTTGGGACCACAAAGGGCTTTTTTTCGGTTGGGGGCATACCAGTAGATCGCTAGCTACGTCACTTATTATTGTACACGAAATGGAGCATATAACATTACATTTTGTATAGGACAGTCCATTGTATATATAGTTTTACTGTAGCGGGAATAGGGCGAAATTCAAGGTACAATTGCTTGGAAATAGAAACAGGTGTTCAACCAATGTGGTCATATTGAATACTTGAACTTTAAACATGGACTCTGAACTGAAGCATAAGTTTTACTTATTGTTTTATGTCGCGCAGTGTCATTGTATGCGCAATTCTGGTGTATGCCAAAATCACGCTTTATAATTTCCCTTGGAATTATTTTTAAATAGATCAAAACTGGGGGACTAATTTGCTAAATTCCTAGACCAACCAAAAGAGGGTAATTCCTTTAAATAGTATAGGAACGCCAACAATGCGCTGTTAAAACCAAACTTTTTTCCAAGTCAAAATAGACACTCTTTGCAGCTTTCAAAATCCCTTGTTTACACAACAAACAACCACCCTCCCCCCCCCCCCCCCCCCCCCCCCCCCCCCCCCCCCCCCCCCCCCGTCGACCGCCGAACAAACCTGCCGTCCAGAATGAGGGAAATCCTTTTTGACATAGAGCGCCCACGTGTAATTAATATCCAGTGATATAAACCGAATAAATCGAGACATGACCTTATCTTCAACACAAGGAGTATCGATTTTAAATGGGGTTACCTGCATGGGTAAATTACGCAGGTTCAAATGAGTTACTAACTCCATTTGAACCTGCGCAATTTGCTAAATTCTGGACCAGCCAAAAGGAGGCAATTCCTTTTTACATATAGGAGTAAATTATAAACTGTCCGCAACAGATCACTATACCCTCTGTCTTTGTAAAATCCGACAATTTGGGCCTATTGCGAAAAAATAAACTACAGATCTCAAACCTACGCATAGATTTGGGTTAAAACCCGACTGAAAGTCTGACTAATTCAGCCAAAGACAATACGCATCAAAACGGCGCTGCCCATGAAAAAGGAATTTCCAACTATGGTTGGTTTTGGATCGGTAGCATAAATTTGGAAAATTACGTCGGCTGATCCTCTGAGATGAGAGTTTCGGTCAAGTATAAAATGTCCGCAACAGATCACTATACCTCCCCCCCCCCCCCCCCCCCAACAATTTAGGCCTATTGCAAATTTGAAATTGCGCAATTTGCAAACTTCTGGACCAACCAAAACTGAGGCAATTCCTTTTTAACAGGAGTCATGTATAAACTGTCCGTAACAGATCACTATACCGCCCCCCCCCCCCCCATTTCTTTGTAAAACTCGACAATTTGGGCCTATTGCGAAAAAATTAACTACAGATCTGAAACCTACGCATAGATTGGGTGAAACCCGATTGAAAGTTTGACCAATTCAGCCAAAGACACCACGCGTCAATACGGCGCCGCGCTGTCCATCCCAACTATGGTTCGATTTTGGATCGGTACAGCCCTATGTCACTCATATCTGTCCATTGTTTGAGATTTGGGCCTATTGCGAAAAAATAAACTACAGATCTGAAACCTACGCATAGATTTGGGTGAAACCCGACTTTTATTATAACATGCAAAGCATATCGCCCCTCCCTCGCCCTTGTCAAACTCGACAATACTATCCACTCGTTGAATTACACTCATTTTTGTCTGTGGAAGAAAAGATGAGCATGTGGCATGTGACGAGTGTCCAATTCATGGTTCTTGACACGATTTGATTCGCCATGGAAGTTTGACAAATTCAGCCAATGTCGATCCGCAACGTAACAGATCACTATATAGGCCTACCCCAACCCCCATGTCTTTGTAAAACCCGACAATTTGGGCCTTGCTACAGATCGGAAACCTTCGCATAGATTTGGGTGAAACCCGACTGAAAGTTTGACTAATTCAGCCAAAGACACCACGCCAAAACTGCCCTACCTATGAAAAATTGGAATTTCCCAATGGTTCAGTTTTGGTTTGGGTTGGCAAATCATTTCTATTGGGTATAAAACACTATTGAACCTACATCAACAATATAAAATTTGGATACGCGATATTATTAGATCTAAAGCATAAATTTGGAAATTGTTTCGGCTGATTTAACTGATTTTGATACACTGATACTAATGTTGAACTAACACAGGCCTAACTTAATACCGCGCTACCCCCTGTCTTGTTAAAACCTGACAATTTGGGCCTATTGCGAAAAATTAAACTACAGATCAGAAACCTACGCATAGATTTGGGTGAAACCCGACTGAAAGTTTGACTGATTCAGCCAAAGACACCACGCGTCAAAGCGGTGCTGCCTATGAAAAAGGAATTTCCCAACTATGGTTCGGTTTTGGTTCGGTTGGCAAATCATTTCTATTGGGTATAAAACACTATTGGACGTACATCAACCAATATAAAACCGGGTATACGCGATATTATTAGATCTATGCATAAATTTGGAAATTGTTTCGGCTGATTTAACTGATTTTTGATACACTGATGTTGAACTAACATAACTTAATACGGCGCTGCCCATTGAAAAAGGAATTTTCCAACTAGGGTTCGGTTTTGGATCGGTAGCATAAATTTGGAAATTGCGTCGGCTGATCCTCTGAGAGTTTCCGGTCAAGTATGAAATAGCATGTATAGTGAGGGTGACATTTGTCAGCAAATGAAACCAAGGGTATTTGACGGTTATGGGTGGCCTTATTTAACACTATACTTAGAGTACCATTGCAATATTTCCATGACGTGACCTTGCTAGAAAATAAGTGAAAATAATGTGCCCCCCTCAGAAGTAGATTTTTTTTCAATTTTCGAACTCATTTGGTACGATCTGGTGTATACTTTTGACCAACATTTTATCGAAAAGCCACCTTTTCATTTCCAATAAATATTTTGTTTTTTTATCAATGCACGGAAGAAGTTGAGCATATTATACTGATATATTTTTGATTTAAGTATAGATGATTTAAAAGCTCGAACGGGGGAAGTCTGTGGGGGGATGTGCCCCCACTTGGGCCTAGTGCGAACAAACAGTGGCGTAACTAGACTTTTTCATTGGGTGGGGGGGGGGGGGGGGGGGAGAAGGGGGCAGTGACTTGAAATGGGGGGGGGGGTCATAATATTAATGGGGGCTCCAGCCCCCCCCCCCCCCCACCCCCCCCCCCCCCCTGGTTACGCCACTGCGCTGTGACGTATTGCCCGTCTGGAAATCCAGACAACTTTTCATCATCACTATTCCCCTTTCCCATACTATTATTAACGCTTGGAAATCCAGACGTTTTTGGAATTTCAAGGCCTTGGAAATTCAGACAACTTTCCCCCTACCACTCCCCCTCCCCCACTTGCCCCCACACCCCAGTGAGACCAAAAAGGGCAAACAGTTCAATTTTGCCCCCCCCCCCCAAACACAATTTGCCCACTCAATGCGCCCCTCGCCCCCCCCCCCCCAAATAAATAAATAAATTTAAAATAAAAATGGTGCCACCACTGTAGCTTGAGCTTGTCCTTCATTTGGTGAACCAGAAGAAAAAAAGTCTAAAATTTACAGGGATAGCATTACGAACATGACGAAAGTGTCTGGAATTCCAATCTATTATATCTCTATACATTTCTTTAGTATGACGTTCAGAAAAGGATAAAGTGTCTGAATTTCCAAAAACCTGCGGTCTTAAATTGTGAAAAGTCTGGAATTCCAAGCACATGTGCCAAAAAAAGTCTGGAATTCCATTGAAAAACTGGTGGGAGAAAAAAAAAATCTGGAATTCCGATGTCCTCTATAGGGAGCGGTCTAAATTGTGAAAAAAGTCTGGAATTCCAAGCACATGTGCCAAAAAAAGTCTGGAATTCCATTGAAAAAATTGGTGGGAAAAAAAAAGTCTGGAATTCCGATGTCCTCTATAGGGGAGCGGTCTAACTTGTGAAAAAAGTCTGGAATTCCAAGCACATGTGCCAAAAAAGTCTGGAATTCCATTGAAAAATTGGTGGGAAAAAAAGTCTGGAATTCCGATGTCCTCTATAGGGGAGCGGTCTAACTTGTGAAAAAAGTCTGGAATTCCAAGCACATGTGCCAAAAAAGTCTGGAATTCCATTGAAAAATTGGAGGGAGAAAAGGTCTGGAATTCCGATGTCCTCTATAGGGAGCGAAGCACATGTGCCAAAAAAGTCTGGAATTCCAATGAAAAAATTGGAGGGAAAAAAAGTCTGGAATTCCAATGTCCTCTATAGGGGGTGGTTCATTATTATCTGGAATAGCCCATTCAAGTGATGAATATAATCAAATTACATGATGGGACATTAACTTTAAACAAATGTGAATTTTACTCTTATTTTCATACTTCAAAATTCTTCTTATCCAAGTTATCTTAAGAGCTTTTGCAAAATAATCAAACTGAACCATACCGGTGCCTCTCTTCTCATAAGGAAGAGCCATCTGATTCCACAATAGTTTTGAATCTCAGCTTCATCGTAGACTGGTTTGATTACGGGTTGTACTTTTTTGCTTGTTCGCCAAGGCGAACTAGCATATATAAGGCTTGGAATTGGTACGCGTTAATTATGGCTCCGTTCCGAGTGTCACTTTGCACAGAAAACCTAATTGGTGTCACTGGTATAATATGCCAAACGATACTTTCATACGCTCATAATTGATGGACGAGAAGTGTGCCATCCGTGTCGATGGTTTTGATTGGATGAGAGATTGATATATCATCGCCAGTGAATATTAAACTGGGTAGGCGTTGTAACTGGTACTTATACCGAACATTGTATGGGCGGCCAATGGGTTAAATATATTGAATATATACTTGGAATTTGTTAGAGATTTATAAATGATAACTTTTTATAATGAATATTAATAAGTAATATGAATATTCATGATTAATTTGGGATCCTCTTGAATCATCTCGGTTATCTCGGTCAGTGGCGTAACAGCCGGGGGGGGGGGGGGGGGGTAGGGGGGTCGCACAGTGCCCCCCTGAAGGTGCTCAGCAGGAAATTCAAACCTACCCACCAGGAAAAATGGAGGGGAAGGGAAAGAAAAGAGAGAGAGAAAGGAAAAAAGGGAGGAAAAGAAAAAGGAAAAGGAGAAAAAAAGGGGAAAGAAATAAAAGAAGAAAGGGAAAGAAAGAAAGAAAATTTCGCCGTACAAAAAACACAACAGTCAACACATTGTTGACTGTTGTGATTTTTGTACTGCGAAAATTTTGTTACTGTGCGAATTTTGTGACCGTGCGAAATTTGTGACCTTGCGTAATTTTGTGACCGTGCGATTTTGTGACGTTTTTTGACCCCCCCCCCCCCCCCCCCCCCCCCACACACACCTACGTGAAAATTCACGAGGTGACTGAATGGGAAAAAAATTGGGGCAACCTTTTAAAAATTCCGGGACGGAATTATTCTAACCATAATTTTTTGGGCTGTGCCCCCCCCCCCCCCCCCCCCCCCCCCCTGACAACCAACCTCTGTTACGCCACTGATCTCGGTTCAACCTGGACCATTTCAGTTCAATCGGATCATTCATATTCATGTTAATTATAATTCATTATTGCAAATTAGTAGTCATTACAAAATTATAATTTATCTTTTTTTACCCCGATTTTAGACTATATTCAATCAATTTAACCTCATTGGCCGCCCCATACAATGTTCGGTATAAGTACCAGTTACAAACGCCAACCTAATAGGTCTAGCTGTGTCATCGTATTGAACTTTTCGTGACATTTTGAAGTGGATTTGCGTGATAGATCGCAGTTGTCTTCTTCATTACCGTGTACCGTGTCCGTGTACTACATTTTTATTACACTTTAAAAACAGCTCATAATCTTAGATCAAGTTGAGACTCGATTTGACTCATACGGTGAATTTTGGAGTTTAATTTTGGTTAGACGGAAGGTTTATTTCGTATGCTTCCGCCATATGAAAAATACGTTGATTTTCGTCTTATATAGGAAATGTATATTATTACGTAATGTTTTGAGAAATTGTTTTCCAATTGATCCATCAGAGAGTTATCTCTAGAACAGGTCTGCAACTTATTTTGTCTGCATTATTATTTTTGAGTGATTTTTGGCAAGTTTCAGTTTAAACCAATGAATGAATTTGTAGTAAGCTTACTTACCATTTTAAAGCTTACAACTTCTGACTTTGATATTTCTAATCCGAGATTTAAACCACCCATAATCATGTTTATGGTGCTAGGGCATCTAGTACAACAAATGTCTTTTGATCACAAATCTGTTACTGAATATAGGTAGCTCAAATTCGTATCATAAAAAGCAAATAAAGCCCGGTTTAATAAAGGCACATATGATATTTGCCTATTTTTTCGGAATTGGTTGAAAAAAACCCCACATTTTCCCTTGAGATTTCTACACGAATGTCATTTATGTTCTCAAATTGGTTGCGGATTGACCGTGCAGTGATACTGATATATGATACGTAGCTCAAACTGTGATATCGTCCTTTAAAAAGTAAATCAGGGCACATTATATGAAGATACTTTAGCATATGGCTAGTTTGTCCACAATTGAATTGGTCGGTAAAAAAACTGTTTTTCCTTGCGATTTCATAGGGAATGTCATTTATGACATCAAATTGGTTGCGGATTGACCGATCAGTGACACAGATATTATACGTAACTCAAAATGTGATATCGTATCCTAAAAAGCAAATCAGGGCACATTATATGATAGTTTGTCTATTTAGTCCCTAATTGGTAGAAGAAGAAAAAAAGTTTTTCCTTGTGTGATGTCAACGGCAACGCTATTTGTCGTCAAATTGGTTGCTGATTGACCGATCAGTGACACCGATATCATACGTAGCTCAAAATGTGATACGTATCCTAAAAAGCAAATCAGGGCACATGATATGATAGTTTGTCTATTTTGTCCGGAATTGGTTGAAGAAAAAAAAATCACGATTTGGATTTGCGATTTCAATGTGAACGTCATTGTCGTCAAATTGGTTGCGGATTGACCGATTTGTGACACCGATATCATATGTGGCTAAAATGTGATATCGTATCCTAAAAAGCAAATCAAGGCACATCATATGAAATTTTGTTTATTTTGTCCGCAATTGCTAGGAAAAAAACCTGTTTTCCCCGGCGATTTCAACGTGAACGTCATTTATGTCGTCAAATTGGTCGCGGATTGACCGATTAGTGACACAGATATCATACACAGCTCAAAATGTGATATCATATCCTGAAAAGCAAATCAGGGCACATAATATGATATTTAGCCTATTTTTCCGGAATTGGTTGAAGAAAAACCCAAATTTTTGCGATTTCAATGTGAACATCATTTATGTCGTCAAATTGGTTGCGGATTGACCGATTAGTGACACTGATATCATACGTAGCTACAAATGTGATATCGTATCCTAAAAAGCAAATCAGGGCACATCATATGAAATTTTGATTATTTTGTCCGCAATTGCTAGGAAAAAACCCTGTTTTTCCCGGCGATTTCAACGTGAACGTCATTTATGTCGTCAAATTGGTCGCGGATTGACCGATTAGTGACACAGATATCATACGCAGCTCAAAATGTGATATCATATCCTGAAATGCAAATCAGGGCACATTATATGATAATTAGCAATTTTTTTCCGGAATTGGTTGAAGAAAAACCACAATTTTTGCGATTTCAATGTGAACGTCATTTATGTCGTCAAATTGGTTGCGGATTGATCGATTAGTGACACTGATATTATACGTAGCTACAAATGTGATATCGTATCCTAAAAAGCAAATCTGGGCACATTATATGATATTTTATGGATGCATGATATGGGAATTGCTCACATAAAACTCTAATATGTTTCACACTTGTTACAAGCATTTCCCTTTTTAAAGGGTTTTTTATTTGGAGATGCAGTGAAACCAAACGTCCATTTAACGCGACGGAAGCGGATAGAAAACAGCCAAATGTCTCCTAAGTATTGTTTTGGCCAATTCTAAGAGACAAAACGTACCTATCGGTCGACTAAAACCGTTCTATGTTATAAATATATCTTGACCAATGACCTCTAATTAGCCAGAACCAGACCAGGACAGCCATTCATTTTAAAACCCTACATGTACCCTAGAGAACCGCAGGAAAAGTCGTGTTGGCTTTTTGTCTCGCCTGATGTAATCAGAAAGAGACTATGTTATCACTATTTCTGTCCGGCGTCCGCCGTCCGCCGTCAGCCGTCAGCCGTCCGCCGTGTGCTAAGAAATACCTTTGTGACGCGATATCTGGAGATCCGTAAAGCCTATCTTGATGGGACTTGGTGGAGGGAAGGGGGGTGGTGCGTTCTGTTGCTGATTGATTTTTCAAGGTCATCGGAGGTCATTCAAGGTCATCGGGGTCAAATATGCTTAAAACTTTTGTGACGTGTTGTGACGCGATATCTAGAGATCCGTAAGGCCTATCTTGATGGGACTTGATGTCAGGGAAGGGGGTGGGGTGTTCTTTAGCTGATTAGATTTTCAAGGTCATTGGAGGTCATTCAAGGTCATCGGGGTCAAATATGGGGTCAAATAAGATCCGTAAGGCCGATCTTGATGGGATTTGGTGGAGGGAAGGGGGGGGGGGAGGTGGTGTGTTCTTTATGCTGATTACATTTTCAAGGTCATCGGAGGTCATTCAAGGTCATCGGGGGTCAAATATAGGGTCAAATAGATCAGTAAGGCCTATCTTAATGGGATTTGGTGGAGGGAAGGGGGGTGATGTGTTCTTTTTGCTGATTACATTTTCAAGGTCACCAGAGGTCATCGGGGTCAAATATGGGGTCAAATAGATCAGTAAGGCCTACATTGATGAGATTTGGTGGAGGGAAGGGGAGTGGTGGTTTTTTTTTGCTGAATACATTTTCAAGGTCATCAGAGGTCATAGGCCTATCTTGATTGGATTTGGTGGACGGAAGAGGGATGGTGTGTTCTTTTTGTTGATTAATTTTTCGGGGTCATCGGGGGTGAAATATGGGGTCAAATAGATCAGTAAGGCCTATCTTGATGGGATTTGGTGGAGGGAAGGGGGTGGTGTGTTCTTTTTGTTGATTAATTTTTCGGGGTCATCGGGGGTCAAATATGGGGTCAAATAGATCAGTAAGGCCTATCTTGATGGGATTTGGTGGACGGAAGAGGGATGGTGTGTTCTTTTTGTTGATTAATTTTTTGGGGTCATCGGGGGTCAAATATGGGGTCAAATATGGGGTCAAATAGATCAGTAAGGCCTATCTTGATGGGATTTGGTGGAGGGAAGGGGGTGGTGTGTTCTTTTTGTTGATTAATTTTTCGGGGTCATCGGGGGTCAAATATGGGGTCAAATAGATCAGTAAGGCCTATCTTGATGGGATTTGGTGGAGGGAAGGGGGGGGGGGGGTGGTGTATTCTTGTTGTTGATTAATTTTTCGGGGTCTTCGGGGGTCAAATATGGGGTCAAATAGATTAGTAAGGCCTATCTTGATGGGATTTGATGGAGGGAAGGGGGTGGTGTATTCTTTTTACTGATTAAATTTTCAAGGTCATTGGAGGTCATTCAAGGTCATCTGGGTCAAATAAGATCCGTAAGGCCTATCTTGATGGGATTTGGTGGACGGAAGAGGGATGGTGTGTTCTTTTTGTTGATTAATTTTTCGGGGTCATCGGGGGTCAAATATGGGGTCAAATAGATCAGTAAGGCCTATCTTGATGGGATTTGGTGGAGGGAAGGGGGGTGGTGTGTTCTTTTTGTTGATTAATTTTTCGGGGTCATCGGGGGGTCAAATATGGGGTCAAATAGATCAGTAGGCCTAAGGCCTATATTGATGAGATTTGGTGGAGGGAAGGGGAGTGGTGTGTTCTTTTTGCTGAATATATTTTCAAGGTCATCAGAGGTCATTCAAGGTCATCGGGGGTCAAATAAGATCCGTAAGGCCTATCTTGATTGGATTTGGTGGAGGGAAGGGGGGTGGTGTATTCTTTTTGCTGATTAATTTTTCAAGGTCATCAGAGGTCATCTGGGGTCAAATAAGATCCGCAAGGCCTATCTTGATGGGATTTGGTGGACGGAAGAGGGATGAGTTGCTTTTTTGCTGATTAATTTTTTACGGTCATCTGAGGTCATCTGGGGTCAAATAAGATCCGCAAGGCCTATCTTGATTATATTTGGTGGAGAGAAGGGGTGTGGTGTGTTCTTTTTGCTGATTAATTTTTCAAGGTCATTCAAGGTCATCTGGGGTCAAATAAGATCCGTAAGGCCTATCTTGATGGGATTTGGTGGAGGAAGGGGGATGGTATGTTCTTTTTGCTGATTAAATTCAAGTCACTTTTGATGAACAGGCGAGACGCGCCGTTCGAGAACCGCCTTGTCATATAAACTAAGAGATCTATACTGGACTAAATAAATGGAGGGATTTTAAGTCTCTTAAAGAGATTATTTTCTATCATTGACTACCTGATTGGCTATTCTAAAGGTTACCTATAAAGAAAACTCATAAATGTTAAGATTTATCATTCGAGGCATCGCTGTGACTTTACTTGTAACAAATTTGACTGAATAGCAGTATTCCAGTATTCTAAAGGCGTAGCAATATATTCGAGTTGATATTATAGTCGGAACGCCACTTCGATTTGACCCCAAATTATTAGGTACGAGGGCGTCCTAACGTAAACACGAAAAATTCAAATTTATTCGATTACCTATCAGGGGTAGCACTGGATCAAAAATGTGAGAGGTCCCATGAAATTTTTCGGGACCCCGTAGGACTTCAAAAAACAAATTTAAGGGGTCCCTCAAGAAAATGAGAGGTCCCGAAGTATGGGTATTTGAAAATGGACGAAAATGGACGAAATCAGTAGAAGATACTGATAGAATGTCCATTATACCTATTTATAAATAACTAACCCTTATTTAGGACGAAATATATACAAAAGGAGACCGCTGATCGTTTACCCATTAACCTACAATGAAGCATACATCTGTTTTACTTCATACTGTTTTATCGAATCAATATATTCAGTCACCAACGTCCCGAAATGTGAGATTTTATGCTACTGCATCGGCGTAAAAACTGACATGAACTGGAAGAAATGGTAGCCAATTTTAGATGAAAACGTCCGTAAATCCCTTATTTTACAACGTCGTAAAAAATCCATCTATACAGTGGCACATTATAATGAGTTGTTTGATATCCTTCGTATTTGAAATAGTAATAGTGTTTAAGACGATTTTTGCCGCATCATTTGAAGCCCGATGTGAAGCTCAATTGTAGTGACCAAAATTTGGCACTTGACAATAAAGTGTTTGAATCTCCCGGTTATAACTAGTTTCCCTTGATAGCGTAGATGGTAAAGCGCTCGCTTGAAGAACGTGAGGTCCGGGGTTCGATCCTGCACAATTTTCTTCTCTCATCAAAATCAATTGTTTGGTTTTTATTTTATTTATGATTGTTTTATGATGATTTATTATGACCATGTTTCTTACCCGATATTCCGTCTGGGTGCGATTGTGCTCAGGTTATCCCTTCACCCACTCAAATATTAGTTTCAAAAAAGACACATATACGCATAATGAGGAAAATCAGGTGTAAGTGCAGCAAAACATTGTCATGAAAACCATCTTCTAAACGTCACATCATGGGCCGTCCGTGACTCCGTGTGTATATGAAAAAAATACGTCGCGTCTTATACCAGGAAATACAATACAACTTTAAGTTTAAAGCCTCTCTGATCCCGAGCACTATGCCGAGGTTTGTTTGTTGCTTAGGGATTATTTATACTAGAATGGTGGGGATCTGTTAACTTATGAAAAAGAAATGAACCAAACATTCATAAATAAATCACACACAAAAAATGATTTTGACGAGAAAAAAATAAATCATATGAAAATGTGCAGAGCAGAAGGATCGATTTAGAACCCCGGACCTCTCGTTCTCCAAGCGAACCCTTTACCATCTGAGCTATCATTATTATTATTATTATTATACAAGGCATTTATATAGCGCTCTTACACAATGAGGTACCACAGCGCTTTACAGAATAAAATACATATAGAATTTAAATACATACACGGTAAAAGGTAAAATACATACTTGGTAAAAGGAAAAGTACATACTTGGTAAAAGGTAAAAATACATATACAATAGAATTTTCTAAAATACAAACACATTTTTAAAACAAGTTGATGAGAAGAGACAACCAATTAACAGATTACAAATTACGCAAGAAAAGATGTGTTTTTAATAGTTTTCTGAACTGGGCAACAGAAGAAGCATGACGGATATTATGTGGGAGCTTGTTCCAGAGCATAGGAGCGGCGGCAGAGAAACCTTTACTTGCGGAAACAAGGCGTGTTTTACTAAGAAGTCTAGTGTCAGTGCTCGAGCGAAGCCCACTCCTGCCAGGCATATAAGTTAAAAGAAGTTCCTCAATGTATGGTGGAGCACAGTGAGTGAAACATTTAAAAACAAACAATAACATTTTGAATTCAATCCGTTCCATCACAGGAAGCCAGTGTAATTCTTGCAAGTATGGAGATGCATGATCATATTTAGAGGCTTTGAAAATAAGTTTGGCAGCGCGATTCTGAAGACGCTGAAGACGTTTAATTTCTTTTGCGGTAGTTCCAAATAAAAGAGAATTTGCATAATCAAGGCGTGATGTAATAAGAGCCCGAACTGCATGGTGACATGTGTTTTTATCAATGAACATTCGAACACGGGATAAATTCCTCAGATGGAAATTCAAACTGCGACACAATATGGACACATGCTGGGACATTTTCAGAGAACTATCAAATTCAACACCAAGATTGCGAACATGAGAACTAGATTTGATATGCATGTCACCAACACGAAGTGACATGCCAGAGAGTGAGTTTAAGTATTTGGAACTTGCGGCAATGAAAAATTCAGTCTTATCATTATTCAGACATAGCATATTTTGTGACATCCAATTCCTGACTTCATCAATACATTCACTCAAAAGAGATAGGGCACGTTCAGCCTCACCCGGTATACGAGGATCGAAAGATATATACAGTTGGGTGTCGTCCGCATAAAAGTGAAAATTAATACCAGTATAGTGCCTGATGATGTCAGCAATTGGGTGAGTATAAAATGTGAACATTTTTGGCCCCACACAAGAGCCTTGAGGCAAACCATAATCAAGAATATGGGGATCAGAGTATTCATTACCCACCTTTACTCTACAAGTGCGTTTATGATGGTACGATTGGGAAACTAGTTACATCCGTGAGATTTAAACACTTCATCAATTCTGTTTCTAGAGCCACATGATGCAAAAACATCATTTATTCTGTTAGATAAAAAGGATATCACAGATTTAGCTCATAAGTTGAAAAAGATTTCCCTCGAAAGATGTCCCTCCTATGCACAAAGCCTGCAATCCGCACAAACATCAAAATATAATGCGATCGCATATGAATGGACAATGGACAAAATGCCAATGATTCCAAATTTTACTCTCTCTTACAATCTGTTTTTATCTACTTAAATGGTCACGTCGTAAAATCGATTTAGGAAATAATAATGACTTAAACCCTCATTTACCTGAATATGTGACAATTTTGTAATTTCGCTGTTAAAGACAGCTGTTTGTCAGATCAATGTAACAATACTTTTGTACATTTCACTTCGATATCGAAACAATTGCAAACTTCCCATGTGAAATACTCTGCTTGTAAATGTCTGAGACTGGTTTTAATAAGTTAGTAAAGACAGATTGTATTATTAGGAATATTTCAAGACATTAATCTCCAAAAAAGACTTACATTTGACCTCAAGATCACTCTTGAAATGATAGTTCAGATTCTGCGGGAGTTTAACTCGGTTTTAGTACCGAAAGTGCGCGGTTCACAATTGCGAAGTTCGTTTTGGTAATAATTGACCTTTTAACGGTTATTCGGCTAAGTGGCGTTCCGACTGATTATACGATTTGCTAGCCCACAAAGGTTAATATTCCCTACAATCTGATTTATATGCTAGCGGGACGCCCGTTCTTCGAACGGGCTCCCGCTAGTAAGTAGCGCCTACCGGATAGACACCTACACATTTTTGCATGACACCAAATGATTTATAGCCAACGTGTTGAATATCTATCATATATTTAGTTCAAAACAAAGAAACGTAATACAATCAACGACATGGTATCTGTTTTATTATTTTCATCAAGTATGGACCAATGAGAGGCCACAAATAAAAAAGAGGAAAACAGACACAAAAAACGAGGACGAACAGAATGCAATTAGGTTAAAATGCCACATGGCTGAAATAATAGAAAATGCCGACATTTTGGCTCAGAATGATTTTTCAAAAAGAGGCAATCCGCTAAAAAGAGGACTCTGACACCCTGATTATATGGGAGAGAACACCGTGTCCACATCCCAAGATTCGATATACTAAATAAAATCTAAGTAATGCAAGGGCACTTCTAGAAGGATTGCCTCCCCCCTTCCCCCACCGATCACAGCCTATGCCACTCCCCCACCCCAAATACAATTAAAACCCCTTGACTCTATAAAAGTATTCATTGTGATTGTGGTTGTGGCACCAGAATTGGTTGGTGTGGGGGTGGGTTGGGCAATCACGCCGATCCCCGGCCAACTTAACTCATTTGGTTTTTGTGCAGTCACTCGCATCCGCGAAACTAGGTTTGCGAAAAACCCGGTATTAATTTGTGCACACAAAAACTGAGTTTTTCGAAGACCCTGGTTTTGCACGCAGCACTACCGGGTATATACAGTATGACATGAAACAACAAATATCACGTGCAGATGAACCTTTGATATTTCGGGTGCATCGGCATGTATAATACAGTTGGCTGCACAACATGTGTGTATGTGGCGACAGCGGATTAATTTTACCCTGGAAGTTTCAGAATTCAGAAGTAATGAAGCATATATACGCCACTATTGTTGTTATTGGATTTGTACAACAAAACATTTTTATCATTTCAATCTACAATCCTGATGAACTTATTCAAAGATTGTTATTGCTATACTGACACTCTAATTGATATCGCTGATAACCTACCGAATGTGTTACTGTTATATAATGTATATAAAATAAATAATGAATGTTTTTCATTCGTGCAATGGTATGAATATTTTCATTCGGTGAAAGATGAAATGTTCCATCCGCTTCGTTGAATGGAACATTTCATCTTTCACCTCATGAAAATAGTCATACCATTGCTAGGGATGTTCATATTTTTTTTAGATTTGTTAAATTTAAATGTTATTAGTATTGATGGAAAGATTATGTAATCCCTTTTAAAATGAGTGCTTGATGAGTTAACTATAGGTTAAGTATAAGTGAGGTTATGGAGCAAAATGTGCTGTAAATTTGATGGTTTTTATAACAGCGTTTCAATGCATAAACTTTGATTCATTATATATGCCATGTTTAATGATGAACCATTTTTCAGCCCAAAAGGGCTCAATATTTTTTTAGCCCAAAGTAACCCAAAAGACTCCCAAACCCAACCTTGCTATTCACTAATACCGTAGTTTGCAAGTACATTGTTACAATGTATTCCCCTACCCCAAACATAAATCCTACAATAGTTATAAAATAAAAAACCAAATATTAAAAAATAATTGGAAGATTTAAAAAAAAAAATCAAAGTATTTGTTGGGCCTTTACACCTTCACAGACCCCCTTCCACCTCCCCAGGTCCCCTCTTCCCCAACCCCACGCCCATAAAACTAAACAAATATAAAAAACAAATCCTGACTGCGCGATCTTGAAAGCACGTGCTACTGATCAACAGATTCATCAACACGGCAATACCGTTTTGCCGGCAAACATGCGCCAATCCATTTCGCCCAACACCGAAAAGAGACGCGTACATCGGTAACACGCATGGATTCAGACCAATTTAGCTTCTAACGGCGTCAAGTTTAGGAAAAACGATGGACATCTTTAGTTAAAATAAAGTATCAGGATGCAACAACCGGTTGTAAAAGTGGTTTTGTTTCAGGTAGTAAAAAGATATTTGAGAAATTGATTCGTGACATGGATGTCAAATTCGGAAGGGTTGCGACTGGTTTAGCATGCCGGATTTACGATCAAAATTACTTTATTAAATCGGCTATATTCTGGAATAAGATCGGTTTAATCGTCTCTCGGAAGGGTTATTAATATTAAATATGAACGTATTTTGACTAGAAAGTACAAAATATTCAACTTACCTTCATTTAAAACCGGGCCTCGTCCACCCGTGAGAGTCGCGCGGGTATTTGGGCCAGATGACGTGGCAACACTTGTCAACATTTTCAACATTTTGGTATACGGTGAAGTGCGCCGCTCGAAAATACGAAACTGGACAACCCTACCATTGCACTCATAAACATTAATTATTTGTATAATACCCCTGTCACACAAACTGCGATCAGACCAGCGATTGCACTGCGCTAAAAAAGTATCAAAATATGTATAACCCGCAGTGAGAGTGGAGATAACTGTCCAAAATTGTCCATTTATAAATCAAGGTCACTACCCTTTCACATTCTGCTGCGATCAGGTCGGAGCTTGGAATGCGCTAAAACATTAACAAAACGCCAAGCCAAACGCCTCAAGATCTCCACGAAACTAACTGGGACGTGAGAGGGTCCCCATGGTCGCCCATTTTCTCTATATTTAGTGCAAATTAGGCGCCACCTTGACCAAAACTAATACCCCTGTCACACATACGGCGATCAGGCCTTGCGCTCTCGTTGCGCTGAAAAAAGCCATGCAAAACACAGTTAGGTCTCTAAGAACCGAATGGGGACGCAGTGGACACCACCTAGAGCGGGGTAGGGTCCCCATGATCGCCCTTGAGGCCCATACAAAGCGCCGCGCTTGTTTATGCTCTGCTGCGATCAAATTGCGCTTATAAGTCGCTGTCTGCGTTACTAGTCTCTTCTCAACACGTTTTCAAATTATATACAATCCTCAAAATAAGTTACTACCTAGGTTATACATATACAACACATATAACACATATCGGCCGAGTGCACCACTTTATAGGGAGGTAAGCTACTTCCCTAGCAGCCCTAACTGTAGCGTAACTTAATAACGATTTAATTCTGAGAGCAAAACTGGCGAGTAACACCAGAATAGTAACTAGCGAGGTAAATGTCCACAATATTCAGCATCGTCCCCTAAAAGATGAAACCAAGCATCCAATATGGGTTTCACCCTAAAGCCAAGCAAATGCCCAACTGCAATTGACTTTAATATTGGGGAAAACATTGTAAAAACTGTTGATCAGGACCCATCGTTTCCTTGGTTCGCTGATAACATCAAAGAAAAAGATGTGTATGACATGATTGTGGGACAAACAATAAATTGTACAATATTGAGCAATCACTGGTTCGCAATGAGTTCAAATTGGCTTTATACACCCGTGATTGTCTTCCTTCCTTAAGATTTTGCCTCACTGTTCATGATCTCACCAAAACCAGCCTCCAATATCGCGACTCGCAAGTTACTAGCCTAGCAGCTTACCCCGGTTTGGTGCTCTCAAATGTTTTGGTTACGCCCCAGTTACTAGCGAAGTAGCGCTATTCTTCAGCTACTCGCCATTGGTGTACTCGGCCGATAGTGTTGAGTAAAGCATATTACCTGGTCAGTTACTTATTTTGAGGACTGTACATTATACTCCTTGTAGTAGATACAGAAGGAATAACAATGACCCACGTTTAAAGCTCTAATCACTCTAATCTGCTAATCACATTGCCGATATGGATTGTTATTTAAATCTTATTTAGAGAGCATTATTAGCGTAATGCGATAATGCTACTTTTATAAGCCATGATAATCTGTTGGCGGGAATTTTAAACAGGTGGGCATCAATAACATTTTTGATTAATCTGAATACATTAACACGATATAATAGGGATAATATCATGATGTGTTTGTCTCCTGACAGCAAAGGTTTGTTCACACTAAAACGTTATTTACTGTGCGGTGCGGTACGTTATTGCAATGGAGTTAAAACATTTTTAACTACCATTGCGGCAGTCTGCGAGGCATTGCGTTGACGCTGACGCTCTCATATTTTGCCAAACGGCACTGAATGCCATCGCATGCGGTGACCTGCGTTGACCCGGTGTGACCCGCGACGAATTACCGTACATTGCGGTGGAAGTACGGCTACCGCATCGCATCGCACTGCAAACATGGCCTAGTGTGAACGAACCTTTACTGCAGTCGCAGAGGACAAGTAGATTGTATGCGTCCTTGCTACGTCGACGGGACGCTCACTTTTCGCTGCTACTGAGTCATTATAGCGCTCTGAACAGAACGCGGAACCTCCACGCTTGTTTTGTGCATGCACAAAACAAGCGTGGTGCACTGGCGCTCAAGGGCGACCATGGGGACCCTCTCACGACCCTCTGAAGTTCCAGCCAGTTCCCACTGCGTCACTGAGGGGTATGAGGAGATCGTGATGCGTTTGGCTTGGCGTTTTGATAATGTTTCAGCGTAATCCAAGCGCCGGTCTGATCGCAGCAGTTTGTGAAAGAATTTTGGAGATATTGATTTAAAAATGGACAGTTTTCCGCGCTATCACTGCGTGTTATACACTTTTTATAGCGCAGTGCGATCGCTGGCCTGATCGCCGTATGTGTGACAGGGCCTTTACGGAGAACTACGGATAACAAACAAACAAACAAACAAACAAACAAACAAACAAACAAACAAACAAACACCCCCGTTTCCAGGTTTATAATAATAAAAATTCCCTTTAAAGGGAAAACCCAGTATCAGGTAAAATCCCTTGCAATGAGGTGAAGACCATTTCGCATTCGCGGTTTTATGTTTATCGACTCACAGTTCGTAGTCCGAAATGTTCTATAATACAAAAAAGGTTCTATAGTACAAAGGTTCTATAGTCTGAACGTATAGGGTTCAATAATCTGAAAATAGTCCCAATATCATGATCATGTAATATAATCTGATTATGAAGAAAGGGTCTGCAATCCGAACATTAAAGCAGGTTCTGTAGTACAAATTTGAAATAGAGTTGTTTGACTTCATTCCGAATCAAAGAAAAGTGTTCTTTAGTCTGAATCTTACTATGGGTTCTTTTTAGTCGATCTGCAGAACTTATTTAAAAACTGTAGGGCCTTTCATCTCACAATGGATTATAGAACCATGTTCGTGTGTTTGATGGAAACCCTTTTCAGCTTTCAGACTATAAAAATGTACAATATTCGGATTTAAGATCCTATTATTCATACTATCTATTGAGCCTTATCAGTTACGGATTAGTAAAAATATACTAAGTACAAATTTGGATTATGGAACTTATTGTATTGTCAGATTATAGAACCATCGGACTTTGAGGTGAACTTTGGACAATCATTAGAGTTTTCATCAGCTACAACAATTCCGTTTTTTACCAACTTGGTGCATAATTTTGTCAACAACATGTACAAATTTGCCGACGACTTGTCGGCTTTGGATTACACCACCTCCCCACACAAAAAAATATACCGACGGTCCAGCCCCCGACTGGCAGTAGTTTCCCCCGACTGACAGTAAGTTTCCCCCGACTATTTTCAATACTGGGGGAGGGCTGTGACCCCTGCCCCCCCCCCCCCCCCCCCCCCCTCCTTTGCGCACGCCACTGACTACCACCCCCAACACGTTTAGAGTACCCGTGCATCTCATGTCAAGTAATTGAAAATACTGGCCCCTTCCAAGTTCTTACAGCGAATATACCCTTAATCCTAGAGATCACACAGCCACTGAAATATACCCCCTTATTCGTGTAATCACGAGGCCTTTTAAATTTACCCTTTCACCATTTCAAACTTTGAATTAACTGTTATCTATAATTGCAATTTGCAATATGTCAATCCAAAGTTTGTTGGGTGAAAAAAAAATGTGATAACAAATAATTTGAGAAAGGAAAAGACATCACCCTTGTTCATGTTGTTTAGTGAAGTTTTACATACAAAGGTGGCACCCAAAAGTTTTAAGAATTTCGGGTTATCATGGTTATTATTATTGCTTGTTAGGGTCATAATAATTCCTATAACGTTGGTATTAAGGAAAGGATCCTTAAACCCAATTTTTGTGAAGCTGGTCATGATAGTTATACTAATCATCCGTATTAACTAACTTTACGATTTGAGAGGCGTTTTTTTATAAGCTAAATATAGTATCGTACCAACAATTGAACCGAGCCACGATTCGTTTCTGGTATAAGTTCGTTAAAACAGAAATTTAGACTGTCCGTGGTTGGAAAACGGCAAAATTCATCTGACGAGTAGAGCGGGGCATGAGCGGGGCATGAGCGGATCCACTACTACGTTTGTTCACATGGTTATATATTCGGGGTATTGGGTAGGCACGATACCAGTGCTACCTCGATACATGCAGAGTAATGTACACACTGCAATCTGCATGTCAATGTATTGATGGTGTTTGGAGGTCACACTCCCTGCTGATTTCTAAGTGTTCATACACAACTGTTGTGAGGCTATTTATAGATAACTCAGTCAAAGCATAGATCGTTGGTGATAGAATTGGGTAAAAAGTAAATTTTTCTTTCTGATATCTCTGGAAATACCCCATTGTTTTCCCTCGTTCGACCAATTTTCTGATGTAACAGAGGCATGTTTTTGCCATTTTTGCCACTAAATTCAAATGGGTACATTTATACCACCAGAGTCAACCAAAATCGGCACCATACTGGGTGAAAGCCAAACTATAAGTCCAGATTAACTGGGCGAAAAGATAGTGTAGCGGGAATCGCTTTTTGTAGAAGTTTTGGGCGTATTTAATTATTTAATCATTGCAAACGGTTGCAATACCCTTAAGATCTATTTTTATTATGAGCCGCTTGTAATTTCATTTTGGGGTGTTGCCTGTACGTTACCTGATCGGCCTCACCTATCTGGGGACAACTAGAGTTGCTAATTTGCATTGCTAATTGGTTTAGGCTTGCGCAGTACAGCGGGGGAAAACCAAAAACGCCATATTTAGCTGAAACGCGTGTGAAGGAAACGGGGAAGCTGGAAAGAAAACATCCAAATCTTTCGGAAATCGGACGTTTTGATTGACATCCTTTCATTGTAAGTACTATAGATGTATATAGAACATTCTTGGACCATTGTGATTCATGTATTTTGTAAATTGAGCGATTTCTGCGCGTTTTCGTGGACAAGGTAGATGCCAGATTTTTTATACATGAGTTCCGTGATTTTTAACAGTGTGTGAATAGGGCATTTATTTCTGTTTTCATCACACTGACACCGTATTTTGAGACCCCAAATATCTCTTTTTGATTGTGTCAAATTACTTCGAAAAGTCGATTGTTAGTGATAGTATGTCGTATAGCGTTATGCATGACCAAAAACTAGCCCTGATTTACGTGTTTGGAATGATTTTGGGCAGTTTTTAAAATATATTGAATTTGTTGAAAATTATCAAACTTGTGTGCATAAAACGGTACCCCTGCGTAAATCAATTTGAGATGATGACGTCATGATATTCTAGAAAATTCTCGAGAGGTGCGAAGTGCATTCTGGGTGTTGCTATAGTAACTCGGCGTAAGAAAATACGATAAATTGTAGACGGTAGGCTTATTTTGGTTTTGTTCAGAAATAGAAATCATTACAGAGTGTACCAAAAATAGTACGCTTCACCAAATTACGTTGTATTATGTGGTGATTTTGTATGGTTGCCGTATAATAATCCTGTTTATCAAATTTTGTATGTCGTGCTGTGATTTTGAAATTATTACAGTGTGTTTCCAAATTATTGTATCAAATAATACTTTGTCAGTAGAGATTGAGTACAGCTGGAAATACAGTTGCACTGTTCTGAACATTAAAATATTGTTAATGATTTTTAGGATTGTTACATGAAGTCAGCTGTTCCTGATTTTCATGCCCTAAATTTTGGATTAGGATTTTCTTCCTGAGCTAATTGTTAGTCTGATTTTTGATTAGTTATTCAGGCTTGCATGTCAATAGTAGTGTGTATGATTATAAATTACCAGTGCACATAAATATTTTATGAATGTAAAATTGAGTCATTGTTTCATGGATAAGTGATTACTCTATACCAAAATTGTCACGCTATCATGATTCAGTGTTGGATTGTGTAAACATGTAAATTGAGGCCATGGTGTGGTAGGAGCGATCAGTGAATTTGTTGTTATGTGTTCTTAAACAACATGGGATGGGCGTGCCGCGTATAAATTGAGCCTGTGCTTTATCTTTTTGATTATTACTGCTATCTAGTATTTGGGTAGGCTTTTTGTGACAATATCCCATCATTCCTTATCGCGTTGATATAGAAACCAAACCATCAGAGATGATTCATGATCACTGTATTGTAAATACAGGGAACTTGCATGGCAAATTATTGTATTTTATTACTTGTGTGTTGGACAGAACAGGTGACCCGGATGTTAAATTACTATGATGATGTGTGTATATATTTGTATGCTAGAGTTAAATAGGTATTCCAATATTCCTGAATACTTTCGGTGGTAATGATTTTTAATCATTCAAAATTTCTTATAATATTGAGGGTTGTCATGTACACAAAGTGTGACCCCCTGATTGTGCTGCGGAATAGTCGGCATGTTTGTTCTGATTGGTTAGACCGTTTTGGAGACTTATTGCATTGTGTAATGTAATCTGCTGATTTTGGGTTGTAGTTTTTTTAGTGACCAAAATTAGTGCTCAGTCAAACACTTAGAGCATTTTTGACATTTCACATTTTTATGTTCAATGAGAAATTACTTAGTCGATTTTTTTGCTTTATCCAACACTTAGAGCATTTTTGACATTTCACATTTTTATGTTCAAGGAGAAATTACTTAGTCGATTTATGGAAATATTTTCAATTTCCAAATTACTTACAAGTTTTTCTGTAATCATAATTTGTGTTTTTGGTAAAACACTTAGAAAGTTTTGGAGGATCAGATTTTGTGTTTTTGGTAAAACACTTATACTTTAATGTTTTGACAACTAACTATCTTGTTACATGGTGACACTGTGTCACACTATACTATGTGAAGTACATTGGGGAGCGAGCATGCTGATGTATGGGTATTGTCAACTGGGGTGAGGTCAACCTTGTTATTGTCCATCCACACATACAATTGTGAATGCCATGACCTTATACTGTATATAGACTAGATTAACTATTGGTGGGAATATCCTACTATCTTTTGTGTTAAATAGGAATCGTGACAGAAAGTGTGACGGAAGTAATAGGTGAACTGAAGATTGGGAATGCTCATATTGTAGAGCGATACTGTAAGTAATGTCACTTCATTTAAAAATCATGGTGATATGTAAATAATGGCAAATGGCGAGTAGGAGAGGTACAGGTGAGAATTAAACTGTTTGGTACAACATTAATTCATCGTAACCTTTGGAAGTGGTTGTCAATTGTTCCATTGGAATGATATGTGCGCTCCAAACCATGGCGTCGTACTGAGTAATGAAGTTCGTGCACATGTTGATTGTAGTTTAAGAAATAAGACTTGCGATATTTTGTCAAGTTATGAACACATTTTACTTTGGTTATCATTGGTTACATACTGTATTGTTATAATAAAGTTTAGATAAGTAGAGTAGTAAGCGCACCCTAAGCGACCCATACTCGCGTAGTGTAGTTTCAGTAGTTATAACATGTGGTAAAAATTAATGTGTACTCGGGTGAACCCATCATTCAAGACTTACTTACAAATAATAGGCTTACTTGTACAAAGTCACCATCCATTCTTTGATCACCAATACTAGGCTTACTTGTATATATTGCTTTGTGTTGGAAGTACAACGACTATGTACTGCCTCAAACATATGGTTAATGATCGTGATGAGGAAGTTTGAGCAAATTAACCGACAAATTATGATATGTGTAAATGAAGGAAAATGGTCTATGTGCACGTGGCGATGGCGTAGTTTCTGTTATGAAAAGTATTCGTATGTGCACGTGGCGATGGCGTAGTTGCTGTTATCAACGTACTGGTTGCCGTGCGCGGTGGGAACTGACCTAGAGAGGTTGAGCGACAGAGAGTTGAGCGACAGAGAGTTGAGCGACAGAGAGTTGAGCGACAGAGAGTTGAGCGACAGAGAGTTGAGCGACAGAGAGTTGAGCGACAGAGAGTTGAGCGACAGAGAGTTGAGCGACAGAGAGTTGAGCGACAGAGAGTTGAGCGACAGAGAGTTGAGCGACAGAGAGTTGAGCGACAGAGAGTTGAGCGACAGAGAGTTGAGCGACAGAGAGTTGAGCGACAGAGAAGTTATTGAGCTTAAGCGCGCAGATGTGTTGTGGAGCCTGAGCGCAAAGTTGGACTGTAAGCTTATGGCGCGTAAACATTTACACATATGATAGTCGGTGTGACATGGTATTATCACAGTGTTCTTTTCTTTTGTATGTTTCAGAACGCTCCATGGTGGTACAATTCTTTATTTTTGGTGGTACAATTTACTTTTGGTGGTACAAATATTTTTATTAATCTGTGACTTTGGTTTGTATAGTCTTGGCTGGTTAATATTTGTTGCTTTGGTTTCAGTATATTTGGTGGTATAAATCATTTGTAAATGCTGTAGTTGTGGAGTGGTGCGGTTGCGAAATAAATGGTACATAGAATATTGACCTAATTGTCCGGTGCTTTGTTGTTCACGGTAGAAACGCAGGTTCTGCCCCTGCAAACGAACCCACGTGGTCTTCTCAAATATTAACAGGTTTCTGATTTTAACCCTGCCCATACATAAACAAACAAACAAAATTAGTGGTGTCAGATTGGCAAAATTGCATTCTGCACGCTTCGTGGTCTCGGTCCCGCCACAATAGTATACAAATATTGAATGACCGAGAGTGTGATAGTAATGGCCCTGTCACACATACGGCGATATATGCTGGTTCCCTGCACCCTGGATCCCGGGCCAACTTATCCCTAGGTGCAGGTATAGGGTTCGCCTTTGCCGGCCCGGCCGTAACTGTAAGTTCAACACATTACATTGTCGCTCTGTTATGGCATAAGGTAAATAACGATCAGCTAGATACCGCATCGAAAGCTGAATGCATTGCAAATTGTCGCGCCGTGGGGAACGCGCTATGACATGCGTCTGAAGTCCGGTGCTGTGGTGAGCGCAGATACACGTTTATCTTACCATCGAGACGATTCTCGTGATCCTATTGGATAAGCGCTTGAATTTAGTGACTAGATATATCCCGTATCCGACCCCCGTATCCCGTATCCGGTCAGTAAGGAACTGCGCATGCGTTGTAGTAGGGTTGCTACGCGCGCCGACATGACGATCGTCGGATTGCATCTGAACTTGCTCGGGGTTTAGGTGACTACTACTTTACAGAATCATTTGTTCTTGTTTTGTTTTAATAGTGTTTTAGTAGGATAAAATCGTTATTAGGTGAGGTTGGGTCGGATACGGATTATATCTAGCCTCGGAGTCTGTATCGGGACGAGGGCTGTCCGACCCAACCTCACCTAATAACTAATAGTATACTCCCTTTCATAATCCCTTGGACATAATTCCATCAAATCATGCGTACGTGCGAGTTGCGTACGTATGTGCGTATGTTCGCGTAGTAATGCGTAGGTGCGTATGTGCGTAAACCCGGAAGTGCGTACCACTCCCTTTAAAAAATAATCGCGCATCCTAATTGGTCAATCGTGAAATCGTCACACGCCGTGATCGCCGGCGCGTGACCTTGTTCATGTTTATCGCGCCTGTCAAGCATTTTGACGCCGCGCCTCGAAAACAACAACAAAATACGCTCGCGTGAAAACGCGAATTATGTCCAAGGGATTATGAAAGGGAGTATAGTTTGTGCCAATCAGCAAATTTGTTATCATTCTAAGCGTGAAGCTGGCTTAATCGAATTTATTTGTGGATATTTTTTCCGTCCTTCATGAATATGCATGACTTTTATGTCAGCAAATCATGCGCTGCATCTATTGATAAGTTGTGTGGAGCCCATTGATGCAGGGAACCAGCATAACGGCGAGCAGGCCTTGCGCTTGCGTTGCGCTGAAAAAGTATAAAGCGCCAAGCAAACGCATAAGAACCAATTTGGGACGCAGTGGGCACTGGCTAGAGCGGGAGAGGGTCCCCATGTAACACGCAGAAATGAGCGCGGTAAACTGCTAAAATGTGTCAAATATTTTAAACAAGGTAGCTCTTAGTACGCTTTTATCCCGCTTTTCACATTTTCACGGCGCTCTTATTACCACCCATTGTTTTTCTACTTTAATGTCTCACGGGCTCTCACTGCGCTTCCACTCAATGTAAACATTCTTAGTGCGTTCAAGTTGCTGCTGCATTACTAGTACGTTCTAAATACGTTTGCACAACGCTGTCTGCGTGTGCGCGGGGAGTACTTAGCGATTGCACGAAGGTTATTTAGGCCCTGTCACACCATGGCGTATCGCCTGAACGTATGCCAACGTATGCAAAATATCGGAAAATACGCTGGTGTACGTTGGTGTACGCTGATATAAGTTAGGGGTAAGTTGGGGATACGTCGTTTATGTTAAGAGCACACTGTGATACGCTGTGAAAAATTTGGAACACGTCGAGCCCGTGACAAATTATTGAGCATGTTCAAAATGTCTCGACGTACTCAACGTGTGCTTAATACGTTCTGCATAAGTTCCCGATAGGTTCGTGGTACGTTAGACATACGTTTACATACGCTGACATACGTTAGACATACGTTGACATACGCTGACATATGTTAGAGGTATATAGGTACGTTACTCGTAAGTTATGGGTTGGACCTATAGATTTATCCTC
>JAYJML010000557.1:0-24648 GCA_035610835.1 Ophiura sarsii
ATCAAAATCAGTTGGATTTGAGTCAAAAAGTTTGAATTTCGTGAGTGTAGGCCTAACAAATCAAAGCGTGCCGCGTCTAGAGTCAAAAAACGGAAAATAATAGTGATTTTACGGAAGATGCGGCCTCCGTGATCAGATCATATTTCAAAAACGGATTGTTCAATTGTAATTTTATTTGGCTAGTTTGTTCAAAATTTCACGCTGAAAAAGTTGATATCAATTTTGAATGATTTTGAGCAAATTTGTGCTCTATAAGGGAGCACATACCTAAATAGGTATCGCGACACGCTATCGTCGCGATCAATCAAAGTTGAGTACGACAATAGTTCCTATTTGGCGGGAAAGAGAGTTATTTTTTGACGGTTTATGATATAATTTTTCACTAATATGTTGTGTTTGAAATGTGTAGTTGATGTTCTGACATTTAAACTAGGTGATTTGAGGTCAATTTTAATTTCACGGACCGATTTACACACGCGGTGATATCCAGACCGGAGACCGAATTTAGGTAGGCATATCACTACGTTGTTATGCGGCGGCTTATAGCAAAAAAAGTGCACGAGAAAGTTTGCTTCATATTGAGATATGTTGTAGATTACCCTTGTGAGTAAAACATATCAAAATTTCATTGAAATTGTATGGCTAATTTAGAAACTAGAGCCATTTAAGTAAGCCTTTTTTAACAGTAAAGTCTATGGAGAGCGTCTTGGTGCTGTGCTCCCTTATAGCGCCAGGTGCCCGATCTCCCGCGTGCTCCGATCCAGTGTAGGTGTATTACACAATGCAATAAATAAAAGTCGGGTTTCACCCAAATCTATGCGTTTTGATATCTACTGGGCAGTGTATTTATGGCATAGGCCAACTTTGTCCGGTTTAAAAAAAACAGGGGGGGGGGGGTGTGTGGTTGCTCTTTTTTAAACAAAAACACGGCGTTATTTCAGTTGATGTGTTATAGGTGGGTTAGGTCGACATAATCAGAGACTGATCGAAATCAAAATCAGTTGGATTTGAGTCAAAAAGTTTGAATTTCGTGAGTGTAGGCCTAACAAATCAAAGCGTGCCGCGTCTAGAGTCAAAAAACGGAAAATAATAGTGATTTTACGGAAGATGCGGCCTCCGTGATCAGATCATATTTCAAAAACGGATTGTTCAATTGTAATTTTATTTGGCTAGTTTGTTCAAAATTTCACGCTGAAAAAGTTGATATCAATTTTGAATGATTTTGAGCAAATTTGTGCTCTTATAGCGCCAGGTGCCCGATCTCCCGCGTGCTCCGATCCAGTGTAGGTGTATTACACAATGCAATAAATAAAAGTCGGGTTTCACCCAAATCTATGCGTTTTGATATCTACTGGGCAGTGTATTTATGGCATAGGCCAACTTTGTCCGGTTTAAAAAAAACAGGGGGGGGGGTGTGTGGTTGCTCTTTTTTAAACAAAAACACGGCGTTATTTCAGTTGATGTGTTATAGGTGGGTTAGGTCGACATAATCAGAGACTGATCGAAATCAAAATCAGTTGGATTTGAGTCAAAAAGTTTGAATTTCGTGAGTGTAGGCCTAACAAATCAAAGCGTGCCGCGTCTAGAGTCAAAAAACGGAAAATAATAGTGATTTTACGGAAGATGCGGCCTCCGTGATCAGATCATATTTCAAAAAACGGATTGTTCAATTGTAATTTTATTTGGCTAGTTTGTTCAAAATTTCACGCTGAAAAAGTTGATATCAATTTTGAATGATTTTGAGCAAATTTGTGCTCTATAAGGGAGCACATACCTAAATAGGTATCGCGACACGCTATCGTCGCGATCAATCAAAGTTGAGTACGACAATAGTTCCTATTTGGCGGGAAAGAGAGTTATTTTTTGACGGTTTATGATATAATTTTTCACTAATATGTTGTGTTTGAAATGTGTAGTTGATGTTCTGACATTTAAACTAGGTGATTTGAGGTCAATTTTAATTTCACGGACCGATTTACACACGCGGTGATATCCAGACCGGAGACCGAATTTAGGTAGGCATATCACTACGTTGTTATGCGGCGGCTTATAGCAAAAAAAGTGCACGAGAAAGTTTGCTTCATATTGAGATATGTTGTAGATTACCCTTGTGAGTAAAACATATCAAAATTTCATTGAAATTGTATGGCTAATTTAGAAACTAGAGCCATTTAAGTAAGCCTTTTTTAACAGTAAAGTCTATGGAGAGCGTCTTGGTGCTGTGCTCCCTTATAGCGCCAGGTGCCCGATCTCCCGCGTGCTCCGATCCAGTGTAGGTGTATTACACAATGCAATAAATAAAAGTCGGGTTTCACCCAAATCTATGCGTTTTGATATCTACTGGGCAGTGTATTTATGGCATAGGCCAACTTTGTCCGGTTTAAAAAAACAGGGGGGGGGGTGTGTGGTTGCTCTTTTTTAAACAAAAACACGGCGTTATTTCAGTTGATGTGTTATAGGTGGGTTAGGTCGACATAATCAGAGACTGATCGAAATCAAAATCAGTTGGATTTGAGTCAAAAAGTTTGAATTTCGTGAGTGTAGGCCTAACAAATCAAAGCGTGCCGCGTCTAGAGTCAAAAAACGGAAAATAATAGTGATTTTACGGAAGATGCGGCCTCCGTGATCAGATCATATTTCAAAAACGGATTGTTCAATTGTAATTTTATTTGGCTAGTTTGTTCAAAATTTCACGCTGAAAAAGTTGATATCAATTTTGAATGATTTTGAGCAAATTTGTGCTCTTATAGCGCCAGGTGCCCGATCTCCCGCGTGCTCCGATCCAGTGTAGGTGTATTACACAATGCAATAAATAAAAGTCGGGTTTCACCCAAATCTATGCGTTTTGATATCTACTGGGCAGTGTATTTATGGCATAGGCCAACTTTGTCCGGTTTAAAAAAACAGGGGGGGGGGGTGTGTGGTTGCTCTTTTTTAAACAAAAACACGGCGTTATTTCAGTTGATGTGTTATAGGTGGGTTAGGTCGACATAATCAGAGACTGATCGAAATCAAAATCAGTTGGATTTGAGTCAAAAAGTTTGAATTTCGTGAGTGTAGGCCTAACAAATCAAAGCGTGCCGCGTCTAGAGTCAAAAAACGGAAAATAATAGTGATTTTACGGAAGATGCGGCCTCCGTGATCAGATCATATTTCAAAAACGGATTGTTCAATTGTAATTTTATTTGGCTAGTTTGTTCAAAATTTCACGCTGAAAAAGTTGATATCAATTTTGAATGATTTTGAGCAAATTTGTGCTCTATAAGGGAGCACATACCTAAATAGGTATCGCGACACGCTATCGTCGCGATCAATCAAAGTTGAGTACGACAATAGTTCCTATTTGGCGGGAAAGAGAGTTATTTTTTGACGGTTTATGATATAATTTTTCACTAATATGTTGTGTTTGAAATGTGTAGTTGATGTTCTGACATTTAAACTAGGTGATTTGAGGTCAATTTTAATTTCACGGACCGATTTACACACGCGGTGATATCCAGACCGGAGACCGAATTTAGGTAGGCATATCACTACGTTGTTATGCGGCGGCTTATAGCAAAAAAAGTGCACGAGAAAGTTTGCTTCATATTGAGATATGTTGTAGATTACCCTTGTGAGTAAAACATATCAAAATTTCATTGAAATTGTATGGCTAATTTAGAAACTAGAGCCATTTAAGTAAGCCTTTTTTAACAGTAAAGTCTATGGAGAGCGTCTTGGTGCTGTGCTCCCTTATAGCGCCAGGTGCCCGATCTCCCGCGTGCTCCGATCCAGTGTAGGTGTATTACACAATGCAATAAATAAAAGTCGGGTTTCACCCAAATCTATGCGTTTTGATATCTACTGGGCAGTGTATTTATGGCATAGGCCAACTTTGTCCGGTTTAAAAAAACAGGGGGGGGGGTGTGTGGTTGCTCTTTTTTAAACAAAAACACGGCGTTATTTCAGTTGATGTGTTATAGGTGGGTTAGGTCGACATAATCAGAGACTGATCGAAATCAAAATCAGTTGGATTTGAGTCAAAAAGTTTGAATTTCGTGAGTGTAGGCCTAACAAATCAAAGCGTGCCGCGTCTAGAGTCAAAAAACGGAAAATAATAGTGATTTTACGGAAGATGCGGCCTCCGTGATCAGATCATATTTCAAAAACGGATTGTTCAATTGTAATTTTATTTGGCTAGTTTGTTCAAAATTTCACGCTGAAAAAGTTGATATCAATTTTGAATGATTTTGAGCAAATTTGTGCTCTTATAGCGCCAGGTGCCCGATCTCCCGCGTGCTCCGATCCAGTGTAGGTGTATTACACAATGCAATAAATAAAAGTCGGGTTTCACCCAAATCTATGCGTTTTGATATCTACTGGGCAGTGTATTTATGGCATAGGCCAACTTTGTCCGGTTTAAAAAAACAGGGGGGGGGGTGTGTGGTTGCTCTTTTTTAAACAAAAACACGGCGTTATTTCAGTTGATGTGTTATAGGTGGGTTAGGTCGACATAATCAGAGACTGATCGAAATCAAAATCAGTTGGATTTGAGTCAAAAAGTTTGAATTTCGTGAGTGTAGGCCTAACAAATCAAAGCGTGCCGCGTCTAGAGTCAAAAAACGGAAAATAATAGTGATTTTACGGAAGATGCGGCCTCCGTGATCAGATCATATTTCAAAAACGGATTGTTCAATTGTAATTTTATTTGGCTAGTTTGTTCAAAATTTCACGCTGAAAAAGTTGATATCAATTTTGAATGATTTTGAGCAAATTTGTGCTCTATAAGGGAGCACATACCTAAATAGGTATCGCGACACGCTATCGTCGCGATCAATCAAAGTTGAGTACGACAATAGTTCCTATTTGGCGGGAAAGAGAGTTATTTTTTGACGGTTTATGATATAATTTTTCACTAATATGTTGTGTTTGAAATGTGTAGTTGATGTTCTGACATTTAAACTAGGTGATTTGAGGTCAATTTTAATTTCACGGACCGATTTACACACGCGGTGATATCCAGACCGGAGACCGAATTTAGGTAGGCATATCACTACGTTGTTATGCGGCGGCTTATAGCAAAAAAAGTGCACGAGAAAGTTTGCTTCATATTGAGATATGTTGTAGATTACCCTTGTGAGTAAAACATATCAAAATTTCATTGAAATTGTATGGCTAATTTAGAAACTAGAGCCATTTAAGTAAGCCTTTTTTAACAGTAAAGTCTATGGAGAGCGTCTTGGTGCTGTGCTCCCTTATAGCGCCAGGTGCCCGATCTCCCGCGTGCTCCGATCCAGTGTAGGTGTATTACACAATGCAATAAATAAAAGTCGGGTTTCACCCAAATCTATGCGTTTTGATATCTACTGGGCAGTGTATTTATGGCATAGGCCAACTTTGTCCGGTTTAAAAAAACAGGGGGGGGGGTGTGTGGTTGCTCTTTTTTAAACAAAAACACGGCGTTATTTCAGTTGATGTGTTATAGGTGGGTTAGGTCGACATAATCAGAGACTGATCGAAATCAAAATCAGTTGGATTTGAGTCAAAAAGTTTGAATTTCGTGAGTGTAGGCCTAACAAATCAAAGCGTGCCGCGTCTAGAGTCAAAAAACGGAAAATAATAGTGATTTTACGGAAGATGCGGCCTCCGTGATCAGATCATATTTCAAAAACGGATTGTTCAATTGTAATTTTATTTGGCTAGTTTGTTCAAAATTTCACGCTGAAAAAGTTGATATCAATTTTGAATGATTTTGAGCAAATTTGTGCTCTTATAGCGCCAGGTGCCCGATCTCCCGCGTGCTCCGATCCAGTGTAGGTGTATTACACAATGCAATAAATAAAAGTCGGGTTTCACCCAAATCTATGCGTTTTGATATCTACTGGGCAGTGTATTTATGGCATAGGCCAACTTTGTCCGGTTTAAAAAAACAGGGGGGGGGGGGTGTGTGGTTGCTCTTTTTTAAACAAAAACACGGCGTTATTTCAGTTGATGTGTTATAGGTGGGTTAGGTCGACATAATCAGAGACTGATCGAAATCAAAATCAGTTGGATTTGAGTCAAAAAGTTTGAATTTCGTGAGTGTAGGCCTAACAAATCAAAGCGTGCCGCGTCTAGAGTCAAAAAACGGAAAATAATAGTGATTTTACGGAAGATGCGGCCTCCGTGATCAGATCATATTTCAAAAACGGATTGTTCAATTGTAATTTTATTTGGCTAGTTTGTTCAAAATTTCACGCTGAAAAAGTTGATATCAATTTTGAATGATTTTGAGCAAATTTGTGCTCTATAAGGGAGCACATACCTAAATAGGTATCGCGACACGCTATCGTCGCGATCAATCAAAGTTGAGTACGACAATAGTTCCTATTTGGCGGGAAAGAGAGTTATTTTTTGACGGTTTATGATATAATTTTTCACTAATATGTTGTGTTTGAAATGTGTAGTTGATGTTCTGACATTTAAACTAGGTGATTTGAGGTCAATTTTAATTTCACGGACCGATTTACACACGCGGTGATATCCAGACCGGAGACCGAATTTAGGTAGGCATATCACTACGTTGTTATGCGGCGGCTTATAGCAAAAAAAGTGCACGAGAAAGTTTGCTTCATATTGAGATATGTTGTAGATTACCCTTGTGAGTAAAACATATCAAAATTTCATTGAAATTGTATGGCTAATTTAGAAACTAGAGCCATTTAAGTAAGCCTTTTTTAACAGTAAAGTCTATGGAGAGCGTCTTGGTGCTGTGCTCCCTTATAGCGCCAGGTGCCCGATCTCCCGCGTGCTCCGATCCAGTGTAGGTGTATTACACAATGCAATAAATAAAAGTCGGGTTTCACCCAAATCTATGCGTTTTGATATCTACTGGGCAGTGTATTTATGGCATAGGCCAACTTTGTCCGGTTTAAAAAAACAGGGGGGGGGGTGTGTGGTTGCTCTTTTTTAAACAAAAACACGGCGTTATTTCAGTTGATGTGTTATAGGTGGGTTAGGTCGACATAATCAGAGACTGATCGAAATCAAAATCAGTTGGATTTGAGTCAAAAAGTTTGAATTTCGTGAGTGTAGGCCTAACAAATCAAAGCGTGCCGCGTCTAGAGTCAAAAAACGGAAAATAATAGTGATTTTACGGAAGATGCGGCCTCCGTGATCAGATCATATTTCAAAAACGGATTGTTCAATTGTAATTTTATTTGGCTAGTTTGTTCAAAATTTCACGCTGAAAAAGTTGATATCAATTTTGAATGATTTTGAGCAAATTTGTGCTCTTATAGCGCCAGGTGCCCGATCTCCCGCGTGCTCCGATCCAGTGTAGGTGTATTACACAATGCAATAAATAAAAGTCGGGTTTCACCCAAATCTATGCGTTTTGATATCTACTGGGCAGTGTATTTATGGCATAGGCCAACTTTGTCCGGTTTAAAAAAACAGGGGGGGGGGGGGGTGTGTGGTTGCTCTTTTTTAAACAAAAACACGGCGTTATTTCAGTTGATGTGTTATAGGTGGGTTAGGTCGACATAATCAGAGACTGATCGAAATCAAAATCAGTTGGATTTGAGTCAAAAAGTTTGAATTTCGTGAGTGTAGGCCTAACAAATCAAAGCGTGCCGCGTCTAGAGTCAAAAAACGGAAAATAATAGTGATTTTACGGAAGATGCGGCCTCCGTGATCAGATCATATTTCAAAAACGGATTGTTCAATTGTAATTTTATTTGGCTAGTTTGTTCAAAATTTCACGCTGAAAAAGTTGATATCAATTTTGAATGATTTTGAGCAAATTTGTGCTCTATAAGGGAGCACATACCTAAATAGGTATCGCGACACGCTATCGTCGCGATCAATCAAAGTTGAGTACGACAATAGTTCCTATTTGGCGGGAAAGAGAGTTATTTTTTGACGGTTTATGATATAATTTTTCACTAATATGTTGTGTTTGAAATGTGTAGTTGATGTTCTGACATTTAAACTAGGTGATTTGAGGTCAATTTTAATTTCACGGACCGATTTACACACGCGGTGATATCCAGACCGGAGACCGAATTTAGGTAGGCATATCACTACGTTGTTATGCGGCGGCTTATAGCAAAAAAAGTGCACGAGAAAGTTTGCTTCATATTGAGATATGTTGTAGATTACCCTTGTGAGTAAAACATATCAAAATTTCATTGAAATTGTATGGCTAATTTAGAAACTAGAGCCATTTAAGTAAGCCTTTTTTAACAGTAAAGTCTATGGAGAGCGTCTTGGTGCTGTGCTCCCTTATAGCGCCAGGTGCCCGATCTCCCGCGTGCTCCGATCCAGTGTAGGTGTATTACACAATGCAATAAATAAAAGTCGGGTTTCACCCAAATCTATGCGTTTTGATATCTACTGGGCAGTGTATTTATGGCATAGGCCAACTTTGTCCGGTTTAAAAAAACAGGGGGGGGGGTGTGTGGTTGCTCTTTTTTAAACAAAAACACGGCGTTATTTCAGTTGATGTGTTATAGGTGGGTTAGGTCGACATAATCAGAGACTGATCGAAATCAAAATCAGTTGGATTTGAGTCAAAAAGTTTGAATTTCGTGAGTGTAGGCCTAACAAATCAAAGCGTGCCGCGTCTAGAGTCAAAAAACGGAAAATAATAGTGATTTTACGGAAGATGCGGCCTCCGTGATCAGATCATATTTCAAAAACGGATTGTTCAATTGTAATTTTATTTGGCTAGTTTGTTCAAAATTTCACGCTGAAAAAGTTGATATCAATTTTGAATGATTTTGAGCAAATTTGTGCTCTTATAGCGCCAGGTGCCCGATCTCCCGCGTGCTCCGATCCAGTGTAGGTGTATTACACAATGCAATAAATAAAAGTCGGGTTTCACCCAAATCTATGCGTTTTGATATCTACTGGGCAGTGTATTTATGGCATAGGCCAACTTTGTCCGGTTTAAAAAAACAGGGGGGGGGGGTGTGTGGTTGCTCTTTTTTAAACAAAAACACGGCGTTATTTCAGTTGATGTGTTATAGGTGGGTTAGGTCGACATAATCAGAGACTGATCGAAATCAAAATCAGTTGGATTTGAGTCAAAAAGTTTGAATTTCGTGAGTGTAGGCCTAACAAATCAAAGCGTGCCGCGTCTAGAGTCAAAAAACGGAAAATAATAGTGATTTTACGGAAGATGCGGCCTCCGTGATCAGATCATATTTCAAAAACGGATTGTTCAATTGTAATTTTATTTGGCTAGTTTGTTCAAAATTTCACGCTGAAAAAGTTGATATCAATTTTGAATGATTTTGAGCAAATTTGTGCTCTATAAGGGAGCACATACCTAAATAGGTATCGCGACACGCTATCGTCGCGATCAATCAAAGTTGAGTACGACAATAGTTCCTATTTGGCGGGAAAGAGAGTTATTTTTTGACGGTTTATGATATAATTTTTCACTAATATGTTGTGTTTGAAATGTGTAGTTGATGTTCTGACATTTAAACTAGGTGATTTGAGGTCAATTTTAATTTCACGGACCGATTTACACACGCGGTGATATCCAGACCGGAGACCGAATTTAGGTAGGCATATCACTACGTTGTTATGCGGCGGCTTATAGCAAAAAAAGTGCACGAGAAAGTTTGCTTCATATTGAGATATGTTGTAGATTACCCTTGTGAGTAAAACATATCAAAATTTCATTGAAATTGTATGGCTAATTTAGAAACTAGAGCCATTTAAGTAAGCCTTTTTTAACAGTAAAGTCTATGGAGAGCGTCTTGGTGCTGTGCTCCCTTATAGCGCCAGGTGCCCGATCTCCCGCGTGCTCCGATCCAGTGTAGGTGTATTACACAATGCAATAAATAAAAGTCGGGTTTCACCCAAATCTATGCGTTTTGATATCTACTGGGCAGTGTATTTATGGCATAGGCCAACTTTGTCCGGTTTAAAAAAACAGGGGGGGGGGTGTGTGGTTGCTCTTTTTTAAACAAAAACACGGCGTTATTTCAGTTGATGTGTTATAGGTGGGTTAGGTCGACATAATCAGAGACTGATCGAAATCAAAATCAGTTGGATTTGAGTCAAAAAGTTTGAATTTCGTGAGTGTAGGCCTAACAAATCAAAGCGTGCCGCGTCTAGAGTCAAAAAACGGAAAATAATAGTGATTTTACGGAAGATGCGGCCTCCGTGATCAGATCATATTTCAAAAACGGATTGTTCAATTGTAATTTTATTTGGCTAGTTTGTTCAAAATTTCACGCTGAAAAAGTTGATATCAATTTTGAATGATTTTGAGCAAATTTGTGCTCTTATAGCGCCAGGTGCCCGATCTCCCGCGTGCTCCGATCCAGTGTAGGTGTATTACACAATGCAATAAATAAAAGTCGGGTTTCACCCAAATCTATGCGTTTTGATATCTACTGGGCAGTGTATTTATGGCATAGGCCAACTTTGTCCGGTTTAAAAAAACAGGGGGGGGGGGTGTGTGGTTGCTCTTTTTTAAACAAAAACACGGCGTTATTTCAGTTGATGTGTTATAGGTGGGTTAGGTCGACATAATCAGAGACTGATCGAAATCAAAATCAGTTGGATTTGAGTCAAAAAGTTTGAATTTCGTGAGTGTAGGCCTAACAAATCAAAGCGTGCCGCGTCTAGAGTCAAAAAACGGAAAATAATAGTGATTTTACGGAAGATGCGGCCTCCGTGATCAGATCATATTTCAAAAACGGATTGTTCAATTGTAATTTTATTTGGCTAGTTTGTTCAAAATTTCACGCTGAAAAAGTTGATATCAATTTTGAATGATTTTGAGCAAATTTGTGCTCTATAAGGGAGCACATACCTAAATAGGTATCGCGACACGCTATCGTCGCGATCAATCAAAGTTGAGTACGACAATAGTTCCTATTTGGCGGGAAAGAGAGTTATTTTTTGACGGTTTATGATATAATTTTTCACTAATATGTTGTGTTTGAAATGTGTAGTTGATGTTCTGACATTTAAACTAGGTGATTTGAGGTCAATTTTAATTTCACGGACCGATTTACACACGCGGTGATATCCAGACCGGAGACCGAATTTAGGTAGGCATATCACTACGTTGTTATGCGGCGGCTTATAGCAAAAAAAGTGCACGAGAAAGTTTGCTTCATATTGAGATATGTTGTAGATTACCCTTGTGAGTAAAACATATCAAAATTTCATTGAAATTGTATGGCTAATTTAGAAACTAGAGCCATTTAAGTAAGCCTTTTTTAACAGTAAAGTCTATGGAGAGCGTCTTGGTGCTGTGCTCCCTTATAGCGCCAGGTGCCCGATCTCCCGCGTGCTCCGATCCAGTGTAGGTGTATTACACAATGCAATAAATAAAAGTCGGGTTTCACCCAAATCTATGCGTTTTGATATCTACTGGGCAGTGTATTTATGGCATAGGCCAACTTTGTCCGGTTTAAAAAAACAGGGGGGGGGGTGTGTGGTTGCTCTTTTTTAAACAAAAACACGGCGTTATTTCAGTTGATGTGTTATAGGTGGGTTAGGTCGACATAATCAGAGACTGATCGAAATCAAAATCAGTTGGATTTGAGTCAAAAAGTTTGAATTTCGTGAGTGTAGGCCTAACAAATCAAAGCGTGCCGCGTCTAGAGTCAAAAAACGGAAAATAATAGTGATTTTACGGAAGATGCGGCCTCCGTGATCAGATCATATTTCAAAAACGGATTGTTCAATTGTAATTTTATTTGGCTAGTTTGTTCAAAATTTCACGCTGAAAAAGTTGATATCAATTTTGAATGATTTTGAGCAAATTTGTGCTCTTATAGCGCCAGGTGCCCGATCTCCCGCGTGCTCCGATCCAGTGTAGGTGTATTACACAATGCAATAAATAAAAGTCGGGTTTCACCCAAATCTATGCGTTTTGATATCTACTGGGCAGTGTATTTATGGCATAGGCCAACTTTGTCCGGTTTAAAAAAACAGGGGGGGGGGGTGTGTGGTTGCTCTTTTTTAAACAAAAACACGGCGTTATTTCAGTTGATGTGTTATAGGTGGGTTAGGTCGACATAATCAGAGACTGATCGAAATCAAAATCAGTTGGATTTGAGTCAAAAAGTTTGAATTTCGTGAGTGTAGGCCTAACAAATCAAAGCGTGCCGCGTCTAGAGTCAAAAAACGGAAAATAATAGTGATTTTACGGAAGATGCGGCCTCCGTGATCAGATCATATTTCAAAAACGGATTGTTCAATTGTAATTTTATTTGGCTAGTTTGTTCAAAATTTCACGCTGAAAAAGTTGATATCAATTTTGAATGATTTTGAGCAAATTTGTGCTCTATAAGGGAGCACATACCTAAATAGGTATCGCGACACGCTATCGTCGCGATCAATCAAAGTTGAGTACGACAATAGTTCCTATTTGGCGGGAAAGAGAGTTATTTTTTGACGGTTTATGATATAATTTTTCACTAATATGTTGTGTTTGAAATGTGTAGTTGATGTTCTGACATTTAAACTAGGCGATTTGAGGTCAATTTTAATTTCACGGACCGATTTACACACGCGGTGATATCCAGACCGGAGACCGAATTTAGGTAGGCATATCACTACGTTGTTATGCGGCGGCTTATAGCAAAAAAAGTGCACGAGAAAGTTTGCTTCATATTGAGATATGTTGTAGATTACCCTTGTGAGTAAAACATATCAAAATTTCATTGAAATTGTATGGCTAATTTAGAAACTAGAGCCATTTAAGTAAGCCTTTTTTAACAGTAAAGTCTATGGAGAGCGTCTTGGTGCTGTGCTCCCTTATAGCGCCAGGTGCCCGATCTCCCGCGTGCTCCGATCCAGTGTAGGTGTATTACACAATGCAATAAATAAAAGTCGGGTTTCACCCAAATCTATGCGTTTTGATATCTACTGGGCAGTGTATTTATGGCATAGGCCAACTTTGTCCGGTTTAAAAAAACAGGGGGGGGGGTGTGTGGTTGCTCTTTTTTAAACAAAAACACGGCGTTATTTCAGTTGATGTGTTATAGGTGGGTTAGGTCGACATAATCAGAGACTGATCGAAATCAAAATCAGTTGGATTTGAGTCAAAAAGTTTGAATTTCGTGAGTGTAGGCCTAACAAATCAAAGCGTGCCGCGTCTAGAGTCAAAAAACGGAAAATAATAGTGATTTTACGGAAGATGCGGCCTCCGTGATCAGATCATATTTCAAAAACGGATTGTTCAATTGTAATTTTATTTGGCTAGTTTGTTCAAAATTTCACGCTGAAAAAGTTGATATCAATTTTGAATGATTTTGAGCAAATTTGTGCTCTTATAGCGCCAGGTGCCCGATCTCCCGCGTGCTCCGATCCAGTGTAGGTGTATTACACAATGCAATAAATAAAAGTCGGGTTTCACCCAAATCTATGCGTTTTGATATCTACTGGGCAGTGTATTTATGGCATAGGCCAACTTTGTCCGGTTTAAAAAAACAGGGGGGGGGGTGTGTGGTTGCTCTTTTTTAAACAAAAACACGGCGTTATTTCAGTTGATGTGTTATAGGTGGGTTAGGTCGACATAATCAGAGACTGATCGAAATCAAAATCAGTTGGATTTGAGTCAAAAAGTTTGAATTTCGTGAGTGTAGGCCTAACAAATCAAAGCGTGCCGCGTCTAGAGTCAAAAAACGGAAAATAATAGTGATTTTACGGAAGATGCGGCCTCCGTGATCAGATCATATTTCAAAAACGGATTGTTCAATTGTAATTTTATTTGGCTAGTTTGTTCAAAATTTCACGCTGAAAAAGTTGATATCAATTTTGAATGATTTTGAGCAAATTTGTGCTCTATAAGGGAGCACATACCTAAATAGGTATCGCGACACGCTATCGTCGCGATCAATCAAAGTTGAGTACGACAATAGTTCCTATTTGGCGGGAAAGAGAGTTATTTTTTGACGGTTTATGATATAATTTTTCACTAATATGTTGTGTTTGAAATGTGTAGTTGATGTTCTGACATTTAAACTAGGTGATTTGAGGTCAATTTTAATTTCACGGACCGATTTACACACGCGGTGATATCCAGACCGGAGACCGAATTTAGGTAGGCATATCACTACGTTGTTATGCGGCGGCTTATAGCAAAAAAAGTGCACGAGAAAGTTTGCTTCATATTGAGATATGTTGTAGATTACCCTTGTGAGTAAAACATATCAAAATTTCATTGAAATTGTATGGCTAATTTAGAAACTAGAGCCATTTAAGTAAGCCTTTTTTAACAGTAAAGTCTATGGAGAGCGTCTTGGTGCTGTGCTCCCTTATAGCGCCAGGTGCCCGATCTCCCGCGTGCTCCGATCCAGTGTAGGTGTATTACACAATGCAATAAATAAAAGTCGGGTTTCACCCAAATCTATGCGTTTTGATATCTACTGGGCAGTGTATTTATGGCATAGGCCAACTTTGTCCGGTTTAAAAAAACAGGGGGGGGGGTGTGTGGTTGCTCTTTTTTAAACAAAAACACAGCGTTATTTCAGTTGATGTGTTATAGGTGGGTTAGGTCGACATAATCAGAGACTGATCGAAATCAAAATCAGTTGGATTTGAGTCAAAAAGTTTGAATTTCGTGAGTGTAGGCCTAACAAATCAAAGCGTGCCGCGTCTAGAGTCAAAAAACGGAAAATAATAGTGATTTTACGGAAGATGCGGCCTCCGTGATCAGATCATATTTCAAAAACGGATTGTTCAATTGTAATTTTATTTGGCTAGTTTGTTCAAAATTTCACGCTGAAAAAGTTGATATCAATTTTGAATGATTTTGAGCAAATTTGTGCTCTTATAGCGCCAGGTGCCCGATCTCCCGCGTGCTCCGATCCAGTGTAGGTGTATTACACAATGCAATAAATAAAAGTCGGGTTTCACCCAAATCTATGCGTTTTGATATCTACTGGGCAGTGTATTTATGGCATAGGCCAACTTTGTCCGGTTTAAAAAAACAGGGGGGGGGGGGTGTGTGGTTGCTCTTTTTTAAACAAAAACACGGCGTTATTTCAGTTGATGTGTTATAGGTGGGTTAGGTCGACATAATCAGAGACTGATCGAAATCAAAATCAGTTGGATTTGAGTCAAAAAGTTTGAATTTCGTGAGTGTAGGCCTAACAAATCAAAGCGTGCCGCGTCTAGAGTCAAAAAACGGAAAATAATAGTGATTTTACGGAAGATGCGGCCTCCGTGATCAGATCATATTTCAAAAACGGATTGTTCAATTGTAATTTTATTTGGCTAGTTTGTTCAAAATTTCACGCTGAAAAAGTTGATATCAATTTTGAATGATTTTGAGCAAATTTGTGCTCTATAAGGGAGCACATACCTAAATAGGTATCGCGACACGCTATCGTCGCGATCAATCAAAGTTGAGTACGACAATAGTTCCTATTTGGCGGGAAAGAGAGTTATTTTTTGACGGTTTATGATATAATTTTTCACTAATATGTTGTGTTTGAAATGTGTAGTTGATGTTCTGACATTTAAACTAGGTGATTTGAGGTCAATTTTAATTTCACGGACCGATTTACACACGCGGTGATATCCAGACCGGAGACCGAATTTAGGTAGGCATATCACTACGTTGTTATGCGGCGGCTTATAGCAAAAAAAGTGCACGAGAAAGTTTGCTTCATATTGAGATATGTTGTAGATTACCCTTGTGAGTAAAACATATCAAAATTTCATTGAAATTGTATGGCTAATTTAGAAACTAGAGCCATTTAAGTAAGCCTTTTTTAACAGTAAAGTCTATGGAGAGCGTCTTGGTGCTGTGCTCCCTTATAGCGCCAGGTGCCCGATCTCCCGCGTGCTCCGATCCAGTGTAGGTGTATTACACAATGCAATAAATAAAAGTCGGGTTTCACCCAAATCTATGCGTTTTGATATCTACTGGGCAGTGTATTTATGGCATAGGCCAACTTTGTCCGGTTTAAAAAAACAGGGGGGGGGGTGTGTGGTTGCTCTTTTTTAAACAAAAACACGGCGTTATTTCAGTTGATGTGTTATAGGTGGGTTAGGTCGACATAATCAGAGACTGATCGAAATCAAAATCAGTTGGATTTGAGTCAAAAAGTTTGAATTTCGTGAGTGTAGGCCTAACAAATCAAAGCGTGCCGCGTCTAGAGTCAAAAAACGGAAAATAATAGTGATTTTACGGAAGATGCGGCCTCCGTGATCAGATCATATTTCAAAAACGGATTGTTCAATTGTAATTTTATTTGGCTAGTTTGTTCAAAATTTCACGCTGAAAAAGTTGATATCAATTTTGAATGATTTTGAGCAAATTTGTGCTCTTATAGCGCCAGGTGCCCGATCTCCCGCGTGCTCCGATCCAGTGTAGGTGTATTACACAATGCAATAAATAAAAGTCGGGTTTCACCCAAATCTATGCGTTTTGATATCTACTGGGCAGTGTATTTATGGCATAGGCCAACTTTGTCCGGTTTAAAAAAACAGGGGGGGGGGGGTGTGTGGTTGCTCTTTTTTAAACAAAAACACGGCGTTATTTCAGTTGATGTGTTATAGGTGGGTTAGGTCGACATAATCAGAGACTGATCGAAATCAAAATCAGTTGGATTTGAGTCAAAAAGTTTGAATTTCGTGAGTGTAGGCCTAACAAATCAAAGCGTGCCGCGTCTAGAGTCAAAAAACGGAAAATAATAGTGATTTTACGGAAGATGCGGCCTCCGTGATCAGATCATATTTCAAAAACGGATTGTTCAATTGTAATTTTATTTGGCTAGTTTGTTCAAAATTTCACGCTGAAAAAGTTGATATCAATTTTGAATGATTTTGAGCAAATTTGTGCTCTATAAGGGAGCACATACCTAAATAGGTATCGCGACACGCTATCGTCGCGATCAATCAAAGTTGAGTACGACAATAGTTCCTATTTGGCGGGAAAGAGAGTTATTTTTTGACGGTTTATGATATAATTTTTCACTAATATGTTGTGTTTGAAATGTGTAGTTGATGTTCTGACATTTAAACTAGGTGATTTGAGGTCAATTTTAATTTCACGGACCGATTTACACACGCGGTGATATCCAGACCGGAGACCGAATTTAGGTAGGCATATCACTACGTTGTTATGCGGCGGCTTATAGCAAAAAAAGTGCACGAGAAAGTTTGCTTCATATTGAGATATGTTGTAGATTACCCTTGTGAGTAAAACATATCAAAATTTCATTGAAATTGTATGGCTAATTTAGAAACTAGAGCCATTTAAGTAAGCCTTTTTTAACAGTAAAGTCTATGGAGAGCGTCTTGGTGCTGTGCTCCCTTATAGCGCCAGGTGCCCGATCTCCCGCGTGCTCCGATCCAGTGTAGGTGTATTACACAATGCAATAAATAAAAGTCGGGTTTCACCCAAATCTATGCGTTTTGATATCTACTGGGCAGTGTATTTATGGCATAGGCCAACTTTGTCCGGTTTAAAAAAACAGGGGGGGGGGGTGTGTGGTTGCTCTTTTTTAAACAAAAACACGGCGTTATTTCAGTTGATGTGTTATAGGTGGGTTAGGTCGACATAATCAGAGACTGATCGAAATCAAAATCAGTTGGATTTGAGTCAAAAAGTTTGAATTTCGTGAGTGTAGGCCTAACAAATCAAAGCGTGCCGCGTCTAGAGTCAAAAAACGGAAAATAATAGTGATTTTACGGAAGATGCGGCCTCCGTGATCAGATCATATTTCAAAAACGGATTGTTCAATTGTAATTTTATTTGGCTAGTTTGTTCAAAATTTCACGCTGAAAAAGTTGATATCAATTTTGAATGATTTTGAGCAAATTTGTGCTCTTATAGCGCCAGGTGCCCGATCTCCCGCGTGCTCCGATCCAGTGTAGGTGTATTACACAATGCAATAAATAAAAGTCGGGTTTCACCCAAATCTATGCGTTTTGATATCTACTGGGCAGTGTATTTATGGCATAGGCCAACTTTGTCCGGTTTAAAAAAACAGGGGGGGGGGGTGTGTGGTTGCTCTTTTTTAAACAAAAACACGGCGTTATTTCAGTTGATGTGTTATAGGTGGGTTAGGTCGACATAATCAGAGACTGATCGAAATCAAAATCAGTTGGATTTGAGTCAAAAAGTTTGAATTTCGTGAGTGTAGGCCTAACAAATCAAAGCGTGCCGCGTCTAGAGTCAAAAAACGGAAAATAATAGTGATTTTACGGAAGATGCGGCCTCCGTGATCAGATCATATTTCAAAAACGGATTGTTCAATTGTAATTTTATTTGGCTAGTTTGTTCAAAATTTCACGCTGAAAAAGTTGATATCAATTTTGAATGATTTTGAGCAAATTTGTGCTCTATAAGGGAGCACATACCTAAATAGGTATCGCGACACGCTATCGTCGCGATCAATCAAAGTTGAGTACGACAATAGTTCCTATTTGGCGGGAAAGAGAGTTATTTTTTGACGGTTTATGATATAATTTTTCACTAATATGTTGTGTTTGAAATGTGTAGTTGATGTTCTGACATTTAAACTAGGTGATTTGAGGTCAATTTTAATTTCACGGACCGATTTACACACGCGGTGATATCCAGACCGGAGACCGAATTTAGGTAGGCATATCACTACGTTGTTATGCGGCGGCTTATAGCAAAAAAAGTGCACGAGAAAGTTTGCTTCATATTGAGATATGTTGTAGATTACCCTTGTGAGTAAAACATATCAAAATTTCATTGAAATTGTATGGCTAATTTAGAAACTAGAGCCATTTAAGTAAGCCTTTTTTAACAGTAAAGTCTATGGAGAGCGTCTTGGTGCTGTGCTCCCTTATAGCGCCAGGTGCCCGATCTCCCGCGTGCTCCGATCCAGTGTAGGTGTATTACACAATGCAATAAATAAAAGTCGGGTTTCACCCAAATCTATGCGTTTTGATATCTACTGGGCAGTGTATTTATGGCATAGGCCAACTTTGTCCGGTTTAAAAAAACAGGGGGGGGGGGTGTGTGGTTGCTCTTTTTTAAACAAAAACACGGCGTTATTTCAGTTGATGTGTTATAGGTGGGTTAGGTCGACATAATCAGAGACTGATCGAAATCAAAATCAGTTGGATTTGAGTCAAAAAGTTTGAATTTCGTGAGTGTAGGCCTAACAAATCAAAGCGTGCCGCGTCTAGAGTCAAAAAACGGAAAATAATAGTGATTTTACGGAAGATGCGGCCTCCGTGATCAGATCATATTTCAAAAACGGATTGTTCAATTGTAATTTTATTTGGCTAGTTTGTTCAAAATTTCACGCTGAAAAAGTTGATATCAATTTTGAATGATTTTGAGCAAATTTGTGCTCTTATAGCGCCAGGTGCCCGATCTCCCGCGTGCTCCGATCCAGTGTAGGTGTATTACACAATGCAATAAATAAAAGTCGGGTTTCACCCAAATCTATGCGTTTTGATATCTACTGGGCAGTGTATTTATGGCATAGGCCAACTTTGTCCGGTTTAAAAAAACAGGGGGGGGGGGTGTGTGGTTGCTCTTTTTTAAACAAAAACACGGCGTTATTTCAGTTGATGTGTTATAGGTGGGTTAGGTCGACATAATCAGAGACTGATCGAAATCAAAATCAGTTGGATTTGAGTCAAAAAGTTTGAATTTCGTGAGTGTAGGCCTAACAAATCAAAGCGTGCCGCGTCTAGAGTCAAAAAACGGAAAATAATAGTGATTTTACGGAAGATGCGGCCTCCGTGATCAGATCATATTTCAAAAACGGATTGTTCAATTGTAATTTTATTTGGCTAGTTTGTTCAAAATTTCACGCTGAAAAAGTTGATATCAATTTTGAATGATTTTGAGCAAATTTGTGCTCTATAAGGGAGCACATACCTAAATAGGTATCGCGACACGCTATCGTCGCGATCAATCAAAGTTGAGTACGACAATAGTTCCTATTTGGCGGGAAAGAGAGTTATTTTTTGACGGTTTATGATATAATTTTTCACTAATATGTTGTGTTTGAAATGTGTAGTTGATGTTCTGACATTTAAACTAGGTGATTTGAGGTCAATTTTAATTTCACGGACCGATTTACACACGCGGTGATATCCAGACCGGAGACCGAATTTAGGTAGGCATATCACTACGTTGTTATGCGGCGGCTTATAGCAAAAAAAGTGCACGAGAAAGTTTGCTTCATATTGAGATATGTTGTAGATTACCCTTGTGAGTAAAACATATCAAAATTTCATTGAAATTGTATGGCTAATTTAGAAACTAGAGCCATTTAAGTAAGCCTTTTTTAACAGTAAAGTCTATGGAGAGCGTCTTGGTGCTGTGCTCCCTTATAGCGCCAGGTGCCCGATCTCCCGCGTGCTCCGATCCAGTGTAGGTGTATTACACAATGCAATAAATAAAAGTCGGGTTTCACCCAAATCTATGCGTTTTGATATCTACTGGGCAGTGTATTTATGGCATAGGCCAACTTTGTCCGGTTTAAAAAAACAGGGGGGGGGGTGTGTGGTTGCTCTTTTTTAAACAAAAACACGGCGTTATTTCAGTTGATGTGTTATAGGTGGGTTAGGTCGACATAATCAGAGACTGATCGAAATCAAAATCAGTTGGATTTGAGTCAAAAAGTTTGAATTTCGTGAGTGTAGGCCTAACAAATCAAAGCGTGCCGCGTCTAGAGTCAAAAAACGGAAAATAATAGTGATTTTACGGAAGATGCGGCCTCCGTGATCAGATCATATTTCAAAAACGGATTGTTCAATTGTAATTTTATTTGGCTAGTTTGTTCAAAATTTCACGCTGAAAAAGTTGATATCAATTTTGAATGATTTTGAGCAAATTTGTGCTCTTATAGCGCCAGGTGCCCGATCTCCCGCGTGCTCCGATCCAGTGTAGGTGTATTACACAATGCAATAAATAAAAGTCGGGTTTCACCCAAATCTATGCGTTTTGATATCTACTGGGCAGTGTATTTATGGCATAGGCCAACTTTGTCCGGTTTAAAAAAACAGGGGGGGGGGGGTGTGTGGTTGCTCTTTTTTAAACAAAAACACGGCGTTATTTCAGTTGATGTGTTATAGGTGGGTTAGGTCGACATAATCAGAGACTGATCGAAATCAAAATCAGTTGGATTTGAGTCAAAAAGTTTGAATTTCGTGAGTGTAGGCCTAACAAATCAAAGCGTGCCGCGTCTAGAGTCAAAAAACGGAAAATAATAGTGATTTTACGGAAGATGCGGCCTCCGTGATCAGATCATATTTCAAAAACGGATTGTTCAATTGTAATTTTATTTGGCTAGTTTGTTCAAAATTTCACGCTGAAAAAGTTGATATCAATTTTGAATGATTTTGAGCAAATTTGTGCTCTATAAGGGAGCACATACCTAAATAGGTATCGCGACACGCTATCGTCGCGATCAATCAAAGTTGAGTACGACAATAGTTCCTATTTGGCGGGAAAGAGAGTTATTTTTTGACGGTTTATGATATAATTTTTCACTAATATGTTGTGTTTGAAATGTGTAGTTGATGTTCTGACATTTAAACTAGGTGATTTGAGGTCAATTTTAATTTCACGGACCGATTTACACACGCGGTGATATCCAGACCGGAGACCGAATTTAGGTAGGCATATCACTACGTTGTTATGCGGCGGCTTATAGCAAAAAAAGTGCACGAGAAAGTTTGCTTCATATTGAGATATGTTGTAGATTACCCTTGTGAGTAAAACATATCAAAATTTCATTGAAATTGTATGGCTAATTTAGAAACTAGAGCCATTTAAGTAAGCCTTTTTTAACAGTAAAGTCTATGGAGAGCGTCTTGGTGCTGTGCTCCCTTATAGCGCCAGGTGCCCGATCTCCCGCGTGCTCCGATCCAGTGTAGGTGTATTACACAATGCAATAAATAAAAGTCGGGTTTCACCCAAATCTATGCGTTTTGATATCTACTGGGCAGTGTATTTATGGCATAGGCCAACTTTGTCCGGTTTAAAAAAACAGGGGGGGGGGGGTGTGTGGTTGCTCTTTTTTAAACAAAAACACGGCGTTATTTCAGTTGATGTGTTATAGGTGGGTTAGGTCGACATAATCAGAGACTGATCGAAATCAAAATCAGTTGGATTTGAGTCAAAAAGTTTGAATTTCGTGAGTGTAGGCCTAACAAATCAAAGCGTGCCGCGTCTAGAGTCAAAAAACGGAAAATAATAGTGATTTTACGGAAGATGCGGCCTCCGTGATCAGATCATATTTCAAAAACGGATTGTTCAATTGTAATTTTATTTGGCTAGTTTGTTCAAAATTTCACGCTGAAAAAGTTGATATCAATTTTGAATGATTTTGAGCAAATTTGTGCTCTTATAGCGCCAGGTGCCCGATCTCCCGCGTGCTCCGATCCAGTGTAGGTGTATTACACAATGCAATAAATAAAAGTCGGGTTTCACCCAAATCTATGCGTTTTGATATCTACTGGGCAGTGTATTTATGGCATAGGCCAACTTTGTCCGGTTTAAAAAAACAGGGGGGGGGGGGTGTGTGGTTGCTCTTTTTTAAACAAAAACACGGCGTTATTTCAGTTGATGTGTTATAGGTGGGTTAGGTCGACATAATCAGAGACTGATCGAAATCAAAATCAGTTGGATTTGAGTCAAAAAGTTTGAATTTCGTGAGTGTAGGCCTAACAAATCAAAGCGTGCCGCGTCTAGAGTCAAAAAACGGAAAATAATAGTGATTTTACGGAAGATGCGGCCTCCGTGATCAGATCATATTTCAAAAACGGATTGTTCAATTGTAATTTTATTTGGCTAGTTTGTTCAAAATTTCACGCTGAAAAAGTTGATATCAATTTTGAATGATTTTGAGCAAATTTGTGCTCTATAAGGGAGCACATACCTAAATAGGTATCGCGACACGCTATCGTCGCGATCAATCAAAGTTGAGTACGACAATAGTTCCTATTTGGCGGGAAAGAGAGTTATTTTTTGACGGTTTATGATATAATTTTTCACTAATATGTTGTGTTTGAAATGTGTAGTTGATGTTCTGACATTTAAACTAGGTGATTTGAGGTCAATTTTAATTTCACGGACCGATTTACACACGCGGTGATATCCAGACCGGAGACCGAATTTAGGTAGGCATATCACTACGTTGTTATGCGGCGGCTTATAGCAAAAAAAGTGCACGAGAAAGTTTGCTTCATATTGAGATATGTTGTAGATTACCCTTGTGAGTAAAACATATCAAAATTTCATTGAAATTGTATGGCTAATTTAGAAACTAGAGCCATTTAAGTAAGCCTTTTTTAACAGTAAAGTCTATGGAGAGCGTCTTGGTGCTGTGCTCCCTTATAGCGCCAGGTGCCCGATCTCCCGCGTGCTCCGATCCAGTGTAGGTGTATTACACAATGCAATAAATAAAAGTCGGGTTTCACCCAAATCTATGCGTTTTGATATCTACTGGGCAGTGTATTTATGGCATAGGCCAACTTTGTCCGGTTTAAAAAAACAGGGGGGGGGTGTGTGGTTGCTCTTTTTTAAACAAAAACACGGCGTTATTTCAGTTGATGTGTTATAGGTGGGTTAGGTCGACATAATCAGAGACTGATCGAAATCAAAATCAGTTGGATTTGAGTCAAAAAGTTTGAATTTCGTGAGTGTAGGCCTAACAAATCAAAGCGTGCCGCGTCTAGAGTCAAAAAACGGAAAATAATAGTGATTTTACGGAAGATGCGGCCTCCGTGATCAGATCATATTTCAAAAACGGATTGTTCAATTGTAATTTTATTTGGCTAGTTTGTTCAAAATTTCACGCTGAAAAAGTTGATATCAATTTTGAATGATTTTGAGCAAATTTGTGCTCTTATAGCGCCAGGTGCCCGATCTCCCGCGTGCTCCGATCCAGTGTAGGTGTATTACACAATGCAATAAATAAAAGTCGGGTTTCACCCAAATCTATGCGTTTTGATATCTACTGGGCAGTGTATTTATGGCATAGGCCAACTTTGTCCGGTTTAAAAAAACAGGGGGGGGGGGGGTGTGTGGTTGCTCTTTTTTAAACAAAAACACGGCGTTATTTCAGTTGATGTGTTATAGGTGGGTTAGGTCGACATAATCAGAGACTGATCGAAATCAAAATCAGTTGGATTTGAGTCAAAAAGTTTGAATTTCGTGAGTGTAGGCCTAACAAATCAAAGCGTGCCGCGTCTAGAGTCAAAAAACGGAAAATAATAGTGATTTTACGGAAGATGCGGCCTCCGTGATCAGATCATATTTCAAAAACGGATTGTTCAATTGTAATTTTATTTGGCTAGTTTGTTCAAAATTTCACGCTGAAAAAGTTGATATCAATTTTGAATGATTTTGAGCAAATTTGTGCTCTATAAGGGAGCACATACCTAAATAGGTATCGCGACACGCTATCGTCGCGATCAATCAAAGTTGAGTACGACAATAGTTCCTATTTGGCGGGAAAGAGAGTTATTTTTTGACGGTTTATGATATAATTTTTCACTAATATGTTGTGTTTGAAATGTGTAGTTGATGTTCTGACATTTAAACTAGGTGATTTGAGGTCAATTTTAATTTCACGGACCGATTTACACACGCGGTGATATCCAGACCGGAGACCGAATTTAGGTAGGCATATCACTACGTTGTTATGCGGCGGCTTATAGCAAAAAAAGTGCACGAGAAAGTTTGCTTCATATTGAGAT
>JAYJML010000657.1:0-18000 GCA_035610835.1 Ophiura sarsii
GTTGTCCCCATCTTCAGCTTTATCTTCACTGGGTACTGTTGCTGCAGCTGCTCTTCGGTTGGGTCGAACTTTCTTACCAGCATCCAGCAACCATGCTGATACGGCTGCCTTGGCATCAAACTTTCCAATGTCAGCCGGTCCCTCCATAGAGATCACCATGAGGTTAGTGATGGTCTTCGTATGCAAGGATCTCCGCCAATCATCCAGGATTCTTCCCATGCACGAAAACGCCCTCTCCAGCTGTGCGTTGGAGATGGGTAGCACCATGCAGATGGCTACCAGGTGAAGTATGTTGGGAAAGAGGTGCTCCTTCTTCTGGAAAATAGCTTTCCACATACTCTTGTGAGGCTCCTCCTGGTAGTATTCTTATATTTTCAAAACCATGCAGATATTGAAGACACTTCAACAAGTCTCCAACAAGATTCAAGAGTAGAGAGTGAAGAATCTTCAAGCATAGACAAAGATATACAGGCTGTATCAAAATGATTTGTACTCTGATATGTTCCATTTTCAAAAAAGCATTAAAAATATAAAATCTCTGATAAATACAATATTTTTGATTTTAATAAATAGGGAATTATGTCAACTTATTGATCTGATAATCTGAAGATAATTGGCCGTTGTTTCTGACCGCTATTGTCATTCAAATGAAGATCGACGTAATCATGGTTTTACTCGCAGCAACGCAAATTTAATAGGTTCACTGCACAAACTCTTTATAAGTAGTGAATATATGAGTGCAGTCAGGAGGAACTTTGAATTGTGCGCTTCAGATCTAACGTTTCGATGAAAATGATAAAAACACAAATATTCCTTTAAAAGCTTGTAAATTCTAAACAAAATGTTCGATTGTCGTAAATCAAAATTCTTAGAAAAGATGAAACTTCAATAATTTTGCATATAGAAGCAAAATGGTCTAAATGGTTCGTAACATATCAAAAAAAATTCTGAAAAACTGATCAGACCACGGTACAAATCTTTTTGATACAGCCTGTAGGTAAATATCTGTTCTTTTACAGCTTCCTGCTAATAAAATCTGAAGCTGAAAATTAATGTATTTTCTGACGTGCACCTTTAAATGCTCCCATTCTCGCTTTGCAGCCAGCAGATCAGCCCCCTGTGCTTCAAGTGGGACTTTGAAGTGGTCCAGGAGATGCGTCACCGCCGTTACCCCAAACGATGACAGTTTGGTCTTGTCATTCGGCCAGACGCTATGGTCAAATATTTCAAAGTTTCCAAGTATGGGGTCATCAGAAAAATCATGAAACCGTTCATCCATCTTCTCCAAAATGGATGTTGTGATGTTATCTTTCTCTGTGATCAGTCCTTCATTAACCTCTTCCAGATTTCCTGACATGGTTACTTCCTTGTAGAGTCATGAGCCATCCTCTGCTTGTTGCAGGTCACCTTGCACCTTGTCCACCATTAGGGAACTGACCTCTCCCTCTTGGGCTTGCAGCTTTCGCAGGGAGCCAAGTTTGACGGCGACGGTCTCTCTCACCTCCTGTAGTGAAATATCTGATCGCTGAAATACTTGAGAGATAGCGCTGAGATCGGCCAAGATGTCCATGTAGAAGTGGAAGAACGTCAGGAACTTCAGAGTGACGAGTCTATTCAGCCATCCTCGAATTGTGGCCTTATCTACATCTTTAACATCTCGCCTGGCTGGACTGGCTGCATCCTCCCAGTGAGTGATAAGGCATGGATAGTTTTGAAGGAAGGCTTCCATGGCTTTCAAGCGATGTCCAATCCACCGGGTGCCCTCTGCTCTCTTCAGGCTGATTACCTTCACATTCTTAACTCTGGCTACTTCCTTAAGTTCTCTGTAACGCTTTGGAGATCGTGAATAGAAAGCATACACTCTTAGAAGAACGGGTTGAATCTGTATTAGTAGAGTCATTTTCTTGGATTCCGTGACCATTTTCTTCCTACCTTAGTTTCTTAGTGAATTTGTCAACTAGAACCATTTTAAAAGAAAATGAGCTCCCATGCATTTCTCAAAAGTGATGGGAATGTTCTTTTATAGCGCAAATTACATAATGGCCGCCATACAGGGGTCCAAAAATTAAAATGGCTTTAATTAAGCTTAAAAGTACACCAAATTGTTCGGCTGAGCACAAGGATTCCGAAAAAGTATAGTTTGCTATACTTCCGATGTTTGGTTAACGAGTTATCGGGTAAAACGTAAAAAGGTCGTTGACCTTTACATATGGGGTCAAAATTTAAGCTTGCTCCGATTTTGAAAAACAATATCTCATTGTTCGTATGATCACAAGGATTCCAAAAATAGGGGTTTTTTTACCACCTGGAATATTTTGTGTAGGTCAAAAGGTCAAGGTATACTGACCTATATAGAATCTGACCTTTTGACCCCTTTATAAGGTACAACAGACACTCTAGGTGGTAAAAACTATCATTTCTGGAATCCTTGCAATCAGACGAACAATTTGAGATATCATTTTTCAAAATCGGAGCAAGTTTAAATTTTGACCCCCTATGTAAAGGTCAACGACCTTTTTACATTTTACCCGATAACTCGTTAACCAAACATCGGAAGTATAGCAAACTATACTTTTTCTGAATCCTTGTGCTCAGCCGAACAATTTGGTGTGCTTTTTAGCTTAATTAAAGCCATTTTAATTTTTGGGCCCCTGTATGGCGGCCATTTTGGAATTTGCGCTATAAAAGAACGTTCCCGTCACTTTTGAGAAATGCATAGGAGCTCATTTTCTTTTAAAATGGTTCTAGTTGTACATGCTCTACTGTCTACATGCACAATTCATTATTCAATGCCTTGCTCTCTAGTGCTAGCAGAGTGAAGAATCTTCAAGCATAGACAAAGATATAGGTAAATATCTGTTCTTTTACAGCTTCCTGCTAATAAAATCTGAAGCTGAAAATTAATGTATTTTCTGACGTGCACCTTTAAATGCTCCCATTCTCGCTTTGCAGCCAGCAGATCAGCCCCCTGTGCTTCAAGTGGGACTTTGAAGTGGTCCAGGAGATGCGTCACCGCCGTTACCCCAAACGATGACAGTTTGGTCTTGTCATTCGGCCAGACGCTATGGTCAAATATTTCAAAGTTTCCAAGTATGGGGTCATCAGAAAAATCATGAAACCGTTCATCCATCTTCTCCAAAATGGATGTTGTGATGTTATCTTTCTCTGTGATCAGTCCTTCATTAACCTCTTCCAGATTTCCTGACATGGTTACTTCCTTGTAGAGTCATGAGCCATCCTCTGCTTGTTGCAGGTCACCTTGCACCTTGTCCACCATTAGGGAACTGACCTCTCCCTCTTGGGCTTGCAGCTTTCGCAGGGAGCCAAGTTTGACGGCGACGGTCTCTCTCACCTCCTGTAGTGAAATATCTGATCGCTGAAATACTTGAGAGATAGCGCTGAGATCGGCCAAGATGTCCATGTAGAAGTGGAAGAACGTCAGGAACTTCAGAGTGACGAGTCTATTCAGCCATCCTCGAATTGTGGCCTTATCTACATCTTTAACATCTCGCCTGGCTGGACTGGCTGCATCCTCCCAGTGAGTGATAAGGCATGGATAGTTTTGAAGGAAGGCTTCCATGGCTTTCAAGCGATGTCCAATCCACCGGGTGCCCTCTGCTCTCTTCAGGCTGATTACCTTCACATTCTTAACTCTGGCTACTTCCTTAAGTTCTCTGTAACGCTTTGGAGATCGTGAATAGAAAGCATACACTCTTAGAAGAACGGGTTGAATCTGTATTAGTAGAGTCATTTTCTTGGATTCCGTGACCATTTTCTTCCTACCTTAGTTTCTTAGTGAATTTGTCAACTAGAACCATTTTAAAAGAAAATGAGCTCCCATGCATTTCTCAAAAGTGATGGGAATGTTCTTTTATAGCGCAAATTACATAATGGCCGCCATACAGGGGTCCAAAAATTAAAATGGCTTTAATTAAGCTTAAAAGTACACCAAATTGTTCGGCTGAGCACAAGGATTCCGAAAAAGTATAGTTTGCTATACTTCCGATGTTTGGTTAACGAGTTATCGGGTAAAACGTAAAAAGGTCGTTGACCTTTACATATGGGGTCAAAATTTAAGCTTGCTCCGATTTTGAAAAACAATATCTCATTGTTCGTATGATCACAAGGATTCCAAAAATAGGGGTTTTTTTACCACCTGGAATATTTTGTGTAGGTCAAAAGGTCAAGGTATACTGACCTATATAGAATCTGACCTTTTGACCCCTTTATAAGGTACAACAGACACTCTAGGTGGTAAAAACTATCATTTCTGGAATCCTTGCAATCAGACGAACAATTTGAGATATCATTTTTCAAAATCGGAGCAAGTTTAAATTTTGACCCCCTATGTAAAGGTCAACGACCTTTTTACATTTTACCCGATAACTCGTTAACCAAACATCGGAAGTATAGCAAACTATACTTTTTCTGAATCCTTGTGCTCAGCCGAACAATTTGGTGTGCTTTTTAGCTTAATTAAAGCCATTTTAATTTTTGGGCCCCTGTATGGCGGCCATTTTGGAATTTGCGCTATAAAAGAACGTTCCCGTCACTTTTGAGAAATGCATAGGAGCTCATTTTCTTTTAAAATGGTTCTAGTTGTACATGCTCTACTGTCTACATGCACAATTCATTATTCAATGCCTTGCTCTCTAGTGCTAGCAGAGTGAAGAATCTTCAAGCATAGACAAAGATATAGGTAAATATCTGTTCTTTTACAGCTTCCTGCTAATAAAATCTGAAGCTGAAAATTAATGTATTTTCTGACGTGCACCTTTAAATGCTCCCATTCTCGCTTTGCAGCCAGCAGATCAGCCCCCTGTGCTTCAAGTGGGACTTTGAAGTGGTCCAGGAGATGCGTCACCGCCGTTACCCCAAACGATGACAGTTTGGTCTTGTCATTCGGCCAGACGCTATGGTCAAATATTTCAAAGTTTCCAAGTATGGGGTCATCAGAAAAATCATGAAACCGTTCATCCATCTTCTCCAAAATGGATGTTGTGATGTTATCTTTCTCTGTGATCAGTCCTTCATTAACCTCTTCCAGATTTCCTGACATGGTTACTTCCTTGTAGAGTCATGAGCCATCCTCTGCTTGTTGCAGGTCACCTTGCACCTTGTCCACCATTAGGGAACTGACCTCTCCCTCTTGGGCTTGCAGCTTTCGCAGGGAGCCAAGTTTGACGGCGACGGTCTCTCTCACCTCCTGTAGTGAAATATCTGATCGCTGAAATACTTGAGAGATAGCGCTGAGATCGGCCAAGATGTCCATGTAGAAGTGGAAGAACGTCAGGAACTTCAGAGTGACGAGTCTATTCAGCCATCCTCGAATTGTGGCCTTATCTACATCTTTAACATCTCGCCTGGCTGGACTGGCTGCATCCTCCCAGTGAGTGATAAGGCATGGATAGTTTTGAAGGAAGGCTTCCATGGCTTTCAAGCGATGTCCAATCCACCGGGTGCCCTCTGCTCTCTTCAGGCTGATTACCTTCACATTCTTAACTCTGGCTACTTCCTTAAGTTCTCTGTAACGCTTTGGAGATCGTGAATAGAAAGCATACACTCTTAGAAGAACGGGTTGAATCTGTATTAGTAGAGTCATTTTCTTGGATTCCGTGACCATTTTCTTCCTACCTTAGTTTCTTAGTGAATTTGTCAACTAGAACCATTTTAAAAGAAAATGAGCTCCCATGCATTTCTCAAAAGTGATGGGAATGTTCTTTTATAGCGCAAATTACATAATGGCCGCCATACAGGGGTCCAAAAATTAAAATGGCTTTAATTAAGCTTAAAAGTACACCAAATTGTTCGGCTGAGCACAAGGATTCCGAAAAAGTATAGTTTGCTATACTTCCGATGTTTGGTTAACGAGTTATCGGGTAAAACGTAAAAAGGTCGTTGACCTTTACATATGGGGTCAAAATTTAAGCTTGCTCCGATTTTGAAAAACAATATCTCATTGTTCGTATGATCACAAGGATTCCAAAAATAGGGGTTTTTTTACCACCTGGAATATTTTGTGTAGGTCAAAAGGTCAAGGTATACTGACCTATATAGAATCTGACCTTTTGACCCCTTTATAAGGTACAACAGACACTCTAGGTGGTAAAAACTATCATTTCTGGAATCCTTGCAATCAGACGAACAATTTGAGATATCATTTTTCAAAATCGGAGCAAGTTTAAATTTTGACCCCCTATGTAAAGGTCAACGACCTTTTTACATTTTACCCGATAACTCGTTAACCAAACATCGGAAGTATAGCAAACTATACTTTTTCTGAATCCTTGTGCTCAGCCGAACAATTTGGTGTGCTTTTTAGCTTAATTAAAGCCATTTTAATTTTTGGGCCCCTGTATGGCGGCCATTTTGGAATTTGCGCTATAAAAGAACGTTCCCGTCACTTTTGAGAAATGCATAGGAGCTCATTTTCTTTTAAAATGGTTCTAGTTGTACATGCTCTACTGTCTACATGCACAATTCATTATTCAATGCCTTGCTCTCTAGTGCTAGCAGAGTGAAGAATCTTCAAGCATAGACAAAGATATAGGTAAATATCTGTTCTTTTACAGCTTCCTGCTAATAAAATCTGAAGCTGAAAATTAATGTATTTTCTGACGTGCACCTTTAAATGCTCCCATTCTCGCTTTGCAGCCAGCAGATCAGCCCCCTGTGCTTCAAGTGGGACTTTGAAGTGGTCCAGGAGATGCGTCACCGCCGTTACCCCAAACGATGACAGTTTGGTCTTGTCATTCGGCCAGACGCTATGGTCAAATATTTCAAAGTTTCCAAGTATGGGGTCATCAGAAAAATCATGAAACCGTTCATCCATCTTCTCCAAAATGGATGTTGTGATGTTATCTTTCTCTGTGATCAGTCCTTCATTAACCTCTTCCAGATTTCCTGACATGGTTACTTCCTTGTAGAGTCATGAGCCATCCTCTGCTTGTTGCAGGTCACCTTGCACCTTGTCCACCATTAGGGAACTGACCTCTCCCTCTTGGGCTTGCAGCTTTCGCAGGGAGCCAAGTTTGACGGCGACGGTCTCTCTCACCTCCTGTAGTGAAATATCTGATCGCTGAAATACTTGAGAGATAGCGCTGAGATCGGCCAAGATGTCCATGTAGAAGTGGAAGAACGTCAGGAACTTCAGAGTGACGAGTCTATTCAGCCATCCTCGAATTGTGGCCTTATCTACATCTTTAACATCTCGCCTGGCTGGACTGGCTGCATCCTCCCAGTGAGTGATAAGGCATGGATAGTTTTGAAGGAAGGCTTCCATGGCTTTCAAGCGATGTCCAATCCACCGGGTGCCCTCTGCTCTCTTCAGGCTGATTACCTTCACATTCTTAACTCTGGCTACTTCCTTAAGTTCTCTGTAACGCTTTGGAGATCGTGAATAGAAAGCATACACTCTTAGAAGAACGGGTTGAATCTGTATTAGTAGAGTCATTTTCTTGGATTCCGTGACCATTTTCTTCCTACCTTAGTTTCTTAGTGAATTTGTCAACTAGAACCATTTTAAAAGAAAATGAGCTCCCATGCATTTCTCAAAAGTGATGGGAATGTTCTTTTATAGCGCAAATTACATAATGGCCGCCATACAGGGGTCCAAAAATTAAAATGGCTTTAATTAAGCTTAAAAGTACACCAAATTGTTCGGCTGAGCACAAGGATTCCGAAAAAGTATAGTTTGCTATACTTCCGATGTTTGGTTAACGAGTTATCGGGTAAAACGTATAAAGGTAGTTGACCTTTACATATGGGGTCAAAATTTAAGCTTGCTCCGATTTTGAAAAACAATATCTCATTGTTCGTATGATCACAAGGATTCCAAAAATAGGTTTTTTTTTACCACCTGGAATATTTTGTGTAGGTCAAAAGGTCAAGGTATACTGACCTATATAGAATCTGACCTTTTGACCCCTTTATAAGGTACAACAGACACTCTAGGTGGTAAAAACTATCATTTCTGGAATCCTTGCAATCAGACGAACAATTTGAGATATCATTTTTCAAAATCGGAGCAAGTTTAAATTTTGACCCCCTATGTAAAGGTCAACGACCTTTTTACATTTTACCCGATAACTCGTTAACCAAACATCGGAAGTATAGCAAACTATACTTTTTCTGAATCCTTGTGCTCAGCCGAACAATTTGGTGTGCTTTTTATCTTAATTAAAGCCATTTTAATTTTTGGGCCCCTGTATGGCGGCCATTTTGGATTTTTGCGCTATAAAAGAACGTTCCCGTCACTTTTGAGAAATGCATAGGAGCTCATTTTCTTTTAAAATGGTTCTAGTTGACAAATTCACTAAGAAACTAAGGCAGGAAGAAAATGGTCACGGAATCCAAGAAAATGACTCTACTATATGTAAATAAATTTTAAAACAAAATAGGAAGTGGTTAAGAAACATCAAATCAAACATAAAGTACTGTAAAACAATAACATACAAAACAGCAATGGTAACTACAATACAAACCTTTTTCGTGATTTTTTGCTAACCTATTAACAATTTAGCAGAGAGCAGTACTACATAGTATGTACAGATCTAATTCTAATCCATATTTATGTTGGTGAACTTGTTAATTTAATTCAACCATACATGAAGCTATACCGAATCCCAATACTTGAGCACAAGGAAGGAAATGTTTTATCTTTTTTCTGTTGATTTAAATTATAAAATAATAAAAGTGAAAATGTGTTCAATTCAATATATTCTAACCTCATTTAAAAAGTATGAGTCTTTGAAGGCATCCTTCACTGCAAGTTCTAGTCGGTGCGCAACACAGTGGACTGCCACCAGCCAGGGCATGTCGATGCGAAGCTGAGCCATCATCCCTCTATGGATACCAAAGTTGACAGCAGCTCCGTCAGCACCAGCACCGATGCATCCTAACACAGCGAAGTCCAACTCATCAAGACCAAGGAACTCCTTGTAGAATCCAAGAAGGGCGTCTTTGATAGCTGTAGCATTAGCGTGATCAACATCCATAATCCTGCAATTATACAAAACAAATTACCAAAACTTTGTTATTATTATTGTTAAAACTTATTACGGGTCGTAAAGTGATTGACATTGAGTGTGATCAAGCTGCGGAATAAAAAGCAAACATATATAAATAGCATGAACATTTTTTTTTAACTTTCAGAATATCCAAAACATTATACATATTTTATAACTTCTGAATTTTGGGTTTTTTTTGGTGTGGTTTTTTGTTTGTTGAGAGGGGGGGGGGGGGGTAATTCCTGGTTACCGCTGGAACATTGAAAATGTATGTTTTCATAAACTAAACATAAACATTGTTAATGAGTAATTAAATGACAACTGGTGTGAATGTGCATGTGGAATGAGGATGTTATTGTTGTGAACTTAAACTTACCCCATCATTTTCATATGAACTTCTCCACCCATGAAGACCTTTGCATAAACGACCTCCCGCTCTGCAGTAGATTTGTCAGTGGTCCCATCTGTAAATACCAAATGGTAGCGATATTTTGTTTCAGCAGACTTCATATGATCTAGAAGGGGTTTGTGTAACACTTGTGCGATATACTTGACGAACTTCTTGCAAGCCATGTCGTTGTGGTATGCTGTGCCCACATCTACACCATGCAGCATCTCTAGTCGCATAAGCTTTCGTAGATTTACAAAAGGCTGCTCCTCCTTTGCTACGAAATACACCGTCTGGAAAATCCTCACCATTCTGTCAAACACATCGCGGTGCATGCGAAGGACCATTCGCTGCATTGGACGTTCAGCTGGTTCTGTGTCTTCTGCAATGACCACATCTACAAAAGTGAAATCAAACAGGAACATTTATTTATATCATTTAATATCAATAATTCAATATACTATTTTGAACATTTTTATTAGATTCTCGTAGCACTGCACTGGCCTTCGAAAAGTGAAGAGAGCGGCGGTTTTTAAATTTATATTTTACGAAATAGGCACTAATTGTTTTTTATTTATTTATTTATTTTTCAGAGTGCCATTCCCCCCCCCCCCTTTTTTTTTTAAAGTGCCGGGCAGAGATTGTGAGCTGGGGGTCCGGCGTAGCTACAACTACAACCCTGTCAATAACATTTGAAAATTGACAAGAAAGAAAAAATGACCTTATCCAAGAAAGTGAGGAGTGAGCTCAGGGAGGGCTACTGCTGGACTACGAAAATCTTTTTTTAAACGGCCATTGTAAATAGAATATTCATCAATTAAAATATAGCCTATGTATTTTGCACTGGGAAACATGCCATTACAGCATTTTCTTTTCATGGAAACATAAAATCAATTAAAAAGTGTATGACTTTGTTGGTTATAATTACTATCAAAGTTATTCTGTTCACACAAATATTAATCCCCGTTAAAAATGTCACGGTTTACCAAAAGGGACTCGCCTATATATTGTTCTATTGATGATTGCTTTTGATCAGTCTGAGAGTAGGCCTAATTTTGCGACAAATCATAAACTAAATGTAACACCCCCTTTTCAGAAACTATACGAGTTGTGATATGTGTGTTCGAATTTATCAAGTAATATAAAGTTGAAATTTGTGCACATTAAAATTGTAATTAATCTTATAAAATCGAAAATAAACAATTCTATTTTTTCACCTTGTGAGATTGTCAGTAGGATGGCGTTCTTCCTTTTAAACTACCATCCTAACTGAATATCTACAGAATGCCTAGGCTCGGAACTCCACACATATTAAACACTTAACGACTTCTTATTTATTCATGTTACTGCTTTATTGAATTAGGCTCGGTAATCTCCACACATAGATTCCGACCTACAAGAGTTAGTATTTAATCATACCGTTGAGTGGTGCCGAAAACCACCGCCTTGTTGCCTCATTGAAGAGCCAACTACATCTGACACTCGGCTAAGGGTTTTCAGCAACACTGCAACTTGTATAGGAGGAGCTAACACATGCCCAATTGATCACATGACTAGGTCACTGCCTTTATAATAGAATAGGATAGGCGTTCTTATACATGATCAACTGCACATGCGTTATCCCTCCAACATATCAATACTCGTGCTCTTACACTACCACGCCACTACGGAGTGATAGACCCTATCACTAATTGTAACCCAATTAATTTGGATAAAATTTGGATAGCCAAAAAAAATTATTTTTTATTTTTTGTGCTATGTAAATTAAACAAACAAAGAAACTCACGTAAGAAAGTGATAGAAAGAGGACGAATGATAATATGTTCATAAGCAACAACAAATAATGATATAAAATATAGTGGGTTAGTATACATGTAATATAACAATCGAGAATGCCGCAAATGTTCGTGTCTGTTCCAGTCATGTAAAGTTCTGCTCGCGACTGCTCACAAGGTATTAACTTGCTGTTAATACATAGTTCGAAGACCTGTAAACGCGTGCCCCACACGTGGCAGCTGTCTACACTGCAGGTGTTATACACCCGGCCTGAAGAGCAGAAAAGAAAGGTATTCAATTACCTTTTGTAAATCATCACGCACAAGTGATAGTATTAAGAATAATTATATCCGTCCATGAATATAATATCATAGGTCAACAGACCTTAGACCACACAGGATCTGAAATATGAGAGAACCGTCAAAGGTTTTTAATTAAAAAACAACTTTTTCCACTCTTGGTGAAAAGAAAACTCCCATCTTCAACAATGTATAATTGTTGGTATAAAACTAATCACCAAATCCCAGTGGTAATTAGTTTCCAAAAGGGGGTGGGGTAATCTACCAAGAAAACCGCACCGATGCCTGTCGCGAAACTCATTGTAGTTCGAAGAAGTAGTACTTAGTTGAGATTGCGCCGACCCATTCCGCCGTAGCAATGTCATTGTTCGTACTATCCGTAATCTCCACTTCAAATAAGAGCAGAACAAAACAAATGGGCAACCCTTAATTATAGTGTGATTAATTAAATCCATTATGAGAAATACTTAGTATATAATCTTAAATTGTATTACAATACTATTAATCATCATAATTATAATTAACAATTTTCATAAGATTCAATTTAGTGGAATCACAATTTGCCATTATTATAACGCGCATTCAACTTCCATACAATTGTATTGATGTTTTTCGCAATACAAATGTTTTGTAGGGGTTCCGCATAAGAAAATGACAGATGAATAAAAGAATTATACCTTTTGTCTTAGATATTTATATATTCAGGAACTAGTATACCCAACAAAGTATCTTCAGTAACCAAATACCCTTGTAATTGTAACGTAATTCGGAAAAACCCGTGGCTTGCGGCCACTCCTCAATAAAACGTCGTAAAACAGACAGTTGGCATTAAACCTTTAATTTGCATTAGATACATAACCGAAATTCATTCCTTAAGGTAGAAAATGGTCTAAATTGTTCCAACTATGTTTCATAGTGTTGGTGGCCCACCTTGTATGATAAAGGTACTAGAAGTATTTCACAGATCTACTGTTACTAGGAGTAATTTTACCGTGAACAAATTCCCACGGATACCCAGCAAAGATTACTAGGAGTACGCCATGACAACATAATAATGTACTGAGATAAGATGATTTTACCGTGAACAAATTCTCACAGATACCCAGCAAGGATTACTAGGAGTACGCCATGACAACATAACAATAACATTTCCCAATAGTAGGCTGACTTAACCAGCGGCATTTCCCAGAGCTGGCGCTGCTTCATCCATCATTGCAATTTCAACAAACGTGACGAGAATGATCGGGAAGAGAAAAATTGAGTCAATTTTTGTGATCATTCATCTGAATTCGCGCAGTTTTTAACTCGGACCAATAACTACCAGATTTGAGAGAGAGAGAGAGAGAGCGTTTGAGTTCCGCACTTTCGCGCAGTTGCCAACTCGGGCCAATAACTACCAGATTTTAAAGAGAGAGAGAGAGCATTTGAATTCCGCACTTTCGCGCAGTTGCCAACTCGGGCCAATAACTACCAGATTTTAAAGAGAGAGAGAGAGCGTTCGAGTTCCGCCCGAGCAGCCAGAACTACCAACGCAGCCAATAACTACCATTTTAGAGAGAGTATGTTAAACAATGTGTACTATACTGCGTTCAGAAAACCGTAGGCATTTTATAATATAAGAGATACTAGGAACATGAATATATAGTGTTCATAACCCTAGGCTGAGTACAAATTGAATTCAACTTTGAAAATGCAACTTGGCACAATTGTTGGCCAGTAGGCGTATTTTGAAATTGTTTCATGTTAACGTGGGCAGTTACCAATGACCATCAACCTATTAAAATAATCAGATGGTTTATCGGTAACTGTAAACGTACCTAGATGAAACGGGAATTTAGTCAAACTGTATGGGGTTTATTATTTTCAAACCCCTGAAGAATTACAGTAGCAATAACTACCCTGTCAAAACGTTCAGTACCAGAAGAAGATTACTTATTCCGGAAGAACCCGTCGGAAATATAATGGCCTAATGGCTGAACTGCCTTCTGGCAAAGAAATTGTGGAAAATAATATCTAATCCACGCTGTCACCAATTTTCAAAATAAAATCAGTGTTACGATGGAAAATTACCATGGTAAAAAGGGAACGAAGGTAAATTCATTTTTTCAATGTATTCCCAGTGTTTTCATATAAGACTATACCTTACATTACATCGTACAAGAATAAAATTATATAGTACAAGAATATACTTCTCGTTAAAGAACTTGTGAGAATTTTGTAAACAATATGTATGTTAACTAATTCATTAAAACAAAACTCGAGATTGCTGTGTAGGACAATTAATTGACACTACCACTTGATTTTTGGGGGCCAACTATAAAAATTCGAACTTGGCCATGATGTGACATTGTATTCGAAAGAAGACCTACTTCCAAACAGGTTGTGGTAATTTGTGTGCCATCTGGCTAATACTAACAAAAACTACTTCTTAAGATGTCAAAAACTAATGCATTTGACGAAGTATATGTCGGTGTCCGACTGGCAGGAGGCCGATAAAAGACCGGACAAACAAATCAACTTTAATGGGGTTTTGACCCAAGTATTAACCTATTTGATTGAATTCCGAGGCCGAAAGAGCTTTTTGATAAAACCCATCTGGATTTTTATCGTGTTGTCAATTAAAGTAACAATTCTTCATCCTCTCAACAACAAGAAACAACTAGAGAAATGGACAAAATCTGGGAATGGTGCCTGGTATTTTAACGGGGTTTTTAATCCCAAAAGACTTTTTGTCGCCAACCAGACTTATTCCCGCTGACTTCAACAATTCCTATCAGATTTTGTCAACGTGGCTGTAGATGATGTAATCATCATCTCAAGATTTTGGAAAATTTCATTCGTTCTCTACCAAAAGAAATTTTGTAATCGGCGCGAATTTTCTGAATATCTCTCTTTATATTCAGTCTATTCGCCCGAGACGGGTTTTCGTTTGTTAAAATAAGAATATTGGCTAAGAAAACTTCTTTCTGAGCCTACTGGCTGAAATCATTGTTTGTCAACGATTTCTTTCTTTATTGTGTGTAGCTTAATCCTTTTTATTATTTTTTGTGTTTAAGATTCCACACAGGAAATCCTAAAATGTAGAGGACCGAAAGAATCCTTACTATCGCGCATGCAAACGATAGTAATTCATATTGTCCAAAGAAAACTCCTATAAGGTATTTCGTCGATCTAGTACTAATACCTTAGAGCAAGAAACAGGATTAAACTCAAACACCTAAACACGCGTTAAATAAAACGCAACTATCTCGTCTAACTAGACTAAGCCTAGCCATGACATAACTCGTCGTCTCCGAGTATACCGGATTGACAGGGAAAGAATCAACAAACGAAAACTCATCTGGTTGAAAATATTCATTCACTGTAAATAATAATAGTAGTAAAATCATATTTGTGGAAACATAGGTATATATAACAGGGAAATATCTAAAGATTAAGGAATATCATATGTCCTTTATCTCAACTTACTGTACAATATCCTAAGATTCAAATCAAAACCATAACTTCAAAAACAAAGACCGTACGACCTTTCGAACGTACCTATAGCAATAAACTCTAAATTGCTTGTCAAACGTGTCATAAAATTCCAGGGGCGTGCAAATGCTTAACAAGTGGGAGTATCGTAATTGATTCAACCGATAACCTTTCCGTATCATGAACAAAGGTTGCTTGTGTAGTGGTTGATAAAATTTAACTGTCAGAGTAGCAATACATGTCGTATGGCCAAAACGCCACGCATTCTAAAACATCAAAGTTTTGAAAGAAACAATGTGCCAATACCAAAATAGGATCGAATCAAATCGTGAAACATTACCAATATTTGTCAAAACAATATGCCCTAATTCCAGCTCTACAATATGCCTTATTTCCAGGCTGTACGGAGGGGAAAATAGATACAATTTGAACTTTATATGTAACCAATGAATTCAGAACTTGATCAAATGAAATTTTAACATGATTCACCGTCCTTATTCAAAACTACAGCGTTCTAACAAATCGGGGTGTGTATGTGGCCTCTCCTGACACATATAAAAATAATATCTAAAACAGCGATATAATTCGATGGTTTAGAAAAAGAATACTATTGTCATACTTTGTCCATAACAAATACCTCGTATAGCCAAAATTCATCAACTTCCTTCTTTGGTAAATAAAATTGTAACCTTAACGGAAAGTATTTTCGAGAAAAATTTAGTAGAAATTTTAAACAATACTTATCCCAAATAGTACCACAAATATAAAAGTTTTAGTGTTGCCATAATGGCCTTTCTGTATATCTTGGTTGACGCAATTCGGCCATGACCTGATGAAACTCCCTCTCAGGATTAGACGTTTGTAACTGGTGAACCCTCCGCCTTACTTCAGGTCGGATGTCCCTTAAAACATGTGTGTTAGGAATACGCCGTCCTAAAGAATAATTAAGATTAGGGGTAGGTTGCATAGGTGCGGGTTGCGGTGTTGGCGCCGCAACTACTACATGTATTCTAGGCCGTACAACGGCCCTTGGCCAATGAGTTGTATCTGTGTATCGCGCTAACCAAAACTGAGCCTGACGCGGCCGGTTCGGCGGTTGTTCTACAACCCGCGGGGCTAACAACGCCCGAGCCATTGCTCCATTCGGGGGGTTATCATGCCCTACTGCGGCTGGTTGTAAAGGTACTTCCTTCTTTGGTGAGGGTGCAGGCAATGGTTGAGGGGTAGACTTATTATGCCTTCGCCCCGCTGAGGAACGAGATCGTGTATAAAAAAAAAAGGAATAATAAGTCAATACTTGTACACAATACTTGTACAAAGGTGATATTAGGCATGATGTCATAACTGAGTGAGGCGATTTAAACGAAGCAAATCGCGTTGTGATTAAATCGCGAAAATCGAAAAAATCTAAGCAGCAACGCGTTGAAATCGTGTTGATTTTTTCCAAACATAATCCTTGAGAGTCCTGTTGGCAAGTTACTGAATATAACGGGCCATCGTTTTTCACCCGATAATATCGCCTTTGCAACGTTCAAACCCTTAATCCGATAATTTGTTGAATCCACAATAACAAAAATCTCTTTTCTTCCTCGGCTACTAGCCCATTGTTTGTCAAGTGGTATAAATCAATACAAACCGATCGTAAAACATCTTCACAAGTGCGTCGATAGGGTCGTGTCAAACAACCTAGTTCGTGGTGAACCATGACTCAATCGATCTCATTAACGTCAAGTGTTGAGGCCATGGATTCGATTATAGATGACATGACAGACCATTATCATAAAACGTTACACCCGATAGGTAAATTTCTATTGATGATTAAAATAGACTCTTATTTTCTGCATTGTATATTTTGTAAACAACTGCAGTTTGCCTTGTCCAAAAAAGATCCCGTATCTGATAATATTGTTCGATCGCTGCAGTATTGAATGGGTAATTATTGCCCCGGTTTCACTTGACAGTGATGTGATGGGATTTGCCGTAAATAAGTCTTCAAAATAACACATTTATCCATGGAAGTATTCTTCCATGATTTATCCAACAATGCAAAACAGTTATCCTTTATAATTCAATATTAACACTATAACAGTAAACCGTTATACTTCGAACCATGTTCGAACCAAGGGGTTATTATTTATGTTCAATGGTTGGAAATGAGTCAATGACCCGGGGGAAAATGAAAGCAAAACATTCGATATATTCCACATGTTGTATTTTTGTGTTTTATGGAAGGTTATTTTCCCTTGACGGATCAGGTATTGAGAGACGAGAAAACCTGGTCAAATAAAAATCTATGATTTTTTTCTGCCCGAGATAAATCAATAAATATGGAATGAGTTGTAATTATAAATATGATTGTAGTCTTCAAATAAACCTTCGGATGAGCATGATTTTATTTTATGATTGACCTACCGTTCATCATTGACATCGTATTTGGCAATCAATACTGTACTATTCCAATTAACCCGTCCGATTTTGTTTGTGTTCACATGTTTCACCGCCGATATACATTTTTCTATAAAAAAGCCCGATTACATTTTGTTTAATATATTTATTCGAATTCATAGGAAAGCTAGGAATCGGTCAGTCGCATCACGTAGACCACGCCCGGCCGGCCACGTAAGGGACGCACCATTAGATACTCAGGGGGGGCATGGAAGTTTAAAAAAAAAAAAAAACTTTGCCCACTATCCAGGAAAAAAAAAAAAACTTTGCCCACCAACAAGGAAAAAAAAAAAAAGATGACCCACTGCTGAGTAAAAAAAAAAAAAGATGACTCACCCACCTCAATATAAAGAAAAACAGTAAAACCCTAAAAAAAAAAACTTTGCCGCATTTGCAAAAAAAAAAAAAAACTTGCCGCCGAAGGCGGCGAAAAAAAAAAATTCCGCCTACTTCGGTGGAGAAAAAAAAAATTCCGCCCGACCCCAACTTCCATGCCCCCCCCTGAAAATCAAATGGTGCGTCCCTAACTTGTGTGTTTATTTTACTAGCGTGAGAAAGGCTCCCCCATTCCTGAAATGCGTGCCTGGATAAGACCCCACCGACCATTTAT